>CAUYQU010004711.1:0-14432 GCA_963574635.1 Cheracebus regulus
CAATATTGTTGCATAGGTACACACGTGGCAGTGTAATTTGTTGCCTTCCTCCCCTTCACCTATATCTGGCATTTCTCCCCATGCTATCTCCCCCCAACTCCCCACCCCCCACTGTCCCTCCCCTGTTTCCCCCCAACATACCCCAGCGTATAGTGCTCCCCTCCCTGTGTCCATGTGTTCTCAATGTTCAACACCCGCCTATGAGTGAGAACATGCGGTGTTTGATTTTGTGTTCTTGTGTCACTTTGCTGAGAATGATGGTTTCCAGGTTCATCCATGTACCTACAAAGGACACAAACTCATCATTTTTGATGGCTTAGAGACTTGTTGAATGGTTTGGCCAAAATGCTAATATTGATGTGAACAATGAAATCTAGGCCCAGGTGGTCTCAGACAGAGATGAGGAACTTATTAGGAACTGGAGCAAAAGTCATTCTTGCAATGCTTTAGCAAAGAGACTGGTGTCATTTCACCCCTGCCCTAGAGATCTGTGAACCTTGAACTTGATAAAGAGAATCTGAAATTGGAACTTATGTTTAAAAGGAATGTAGAACATAAAAGTTTGGAAAATTTGCAGCCTGACAAAGTGATAGAAAAACACATTTCCTAGGGAGAAATTTGAGCTCCCGGCCGAAATTTGCTTAAGTAATGAGGAGCTTAATGTTAATTGCCAGGAAAATGAGAAAAGTGTCTCCAGGGCATGTAAAAGACCTTCATGGCAACCCCTTCCATCATAGACCCAGAGACCCTGGAGGGAAAAATGGTTTTGTGAGCTGGGCACAGGGTCTTGCTGCTGCTCCGGGTGGCCTTGGGAGTTGGCAGCCTGTGTCCTGGCCTTGGCTAAAGGGGCCATTGTACAGCTTAGATCATTGCTTCAGAGGGTCCAAGCCCCAGGCCTTTATGGCTTCCATATGGTGTTGTGCCTGTGGGTTCACAGAAGTCAAAAATTGAGGTTTGAGAACCTCCACCTAGATTTCAGAGAATGTATGGAAAGGCCTGAATGTCCAGAGAGGTTTGCTGCAGGAATGGAACCCTCATGGAGTATTTCTGCTAAAGCAGTGTAAAAGGTAAATGTGGGGTTGGAACTCCCACATAGAGTCCCCACTGGGGCACTATCTAGTGTAGCTGTGAGAAGAAGGTCACTGTACTGCAGACCCCAGAATGTGAGATCCACCAACAGCTTCCACTGTGCACCCGGAAAAGCTGCAGACACTCAGTGCCAGCCCAGGAATGAGCTGGGAGGGAGACTGTACCCTGCAATGCCACAGGGGGCAGAGCTGCCCAAGACTGTGGGAACCCACTTCTTGCATCAGCATGACCTAGATTTGAGACGTGGAGGTGAGGAAGATTATTTAGGAGCCTTAAGATTTAATGACTGCCCTGGTGGATTTCAGACTTGCAGGGAAGTCTGTAGCTCCTTTCTTTTGGCCAATTTCCCCCATGTGGAATTGGAGCATTTACCGAATTCCTGTACTCTCACTGGGTCTTGAAAGGAACTAACTTGCTTTGATTTTATAGGCTCATAAGGTGATCAGAATAAATGACAAATTAATAGACAGAATTTACTTGTCTCAGTTGAGATTTTGGACTAGGATTTTTGAGTTAATGCTGGAATAAGTTAAGACTGAGTGATTGTTGAGAAGGCATGATTGGTTTTGAAAACTTGACATGTCTCAGATGAGACTTTGGACTTGTCTTTTGGGTTAATGCTGGAATAAATTAAGATTTTGGAGGACTGTTGGGAAGGCATGATAGACTTTGAAATGTGAGGACATGAGTTTTGGGAGGGGCCGGGGCAGAATGATATGGTTTGGCTCTGTCCTCACCCAAATCACATCTTGAATTATAATCCCTATAATCCCCACATGTCTATGAAGAGACCTGGTGAGAAGTGATTGGAACAGTTTACTCCATGCTGTTCTCCTGATAGTGAGTGAGTTCTCATGAGATCTGATGGTTTTATAATGGGCTCTTTCCCCTTCATTACTCACTCTTCTGTCTCCTGACATCGTGTGAGAATGTATAAGCTTGCTTCCCCTTCAACTTCTGCCATGAATGTAAGTTTCCTGAGGCCTCCCTAGCCACTTGGAACTGTGAGTCAATTAAACCTCTTTTCTTTATAAATTACCCAGTCTTGGGCAGTTTTTATAGCAGTGTGAAAATGGACTAATACACCTACTATAAGTACATATGATTTCTTGTTACTGTTGTTACAGACACACACACACACACATGCACACACACACACACAGTTATTTTGTATATGTGTTCTTTTCCTTTGTAACATTTAAGTTTTGTAGTTTAAAAAAAGTAAGAAAAAGAAAACCCAATTTAGCTTATCAGAAGCTCTCATTTTCAGAGTACCTGTACAATTTAGATTAATAAAAAATACAAAATGAAATTTTTAATAAATGAAGTTTTCTTAGTAGTTTCCATCTTTCAAAATACAGAAATTCAACAGCAGCTGTCTCTGGCCTAAAAATGTTTGGAAATTGCTACTCTAATACAAATGACTCATTTTATGGTAGATGCCAAAAGGCAGAATAGTGAAATTACTTGTATCTGTTTTTCCTGTTGAAAATGAGAAGATTTGATGTATCTGTAAAGTAAGTTAAAATATTTCCTGGAAAATACATTTAATAAGAAGAGAATGAAACTGACTACCTGTACCTTCCCACTGACTTCTGCCTGGTTATGTGCTTCTTTCCTCTGACTGCTGCATTATTTTCCAGAAAAGAGCTAGTCCAACAAAGTAGCAGTGGGGAGAGTTTCCCCTTTATCGGTCCTTAGACATATACTTATGGGTAAATTTAACATAACCAGATATGGACAACCTTAAGAGCAAATATGATTTCTATACACTGATTCTTTACTGTTATCATTAAGGTGATGGAGCCCCATGCTTCAGCAATGACATTACAGTAAAGAGAAAGACTGCATAAAGAGGACCAATAAGCTCACTTGAAAGCACATGTAGGATTTTTGGCAACAGGGACATGAGTGTTATAAGGATGGTCCAGAAGAAGGGAGGACCCCTCATGAACAGTAGTTGTGAAGTGGGAGGGATAAGCTGAAAATCCCAGTCCCCAAGGCACATGATGCTTAGCTACAGTTATTCACTAACAGCACAACCGTACTAATAAACTGAATATTTTGGAATTCTTTGTTCCTTTCCCTTTTGACAAGCATATCTCTGTGAAATAGTCAACAGAGCCCTGTTCCCTTGTTAGAATCCTGAATATTTGAGTCAAGATTCCAAGAATTTCTCATATTCAATTGCAAGTGTAGGGACAATGTTGCATATCTCAGTGGAACAGCCTAAGATTTGAAGTCAGTAGGAAGCTGGACTTGACGTAGAATCTAAGCATCTCAAATATCAGCCCCACCTCCAATCTCATAAGTAGCTGGAGTTTGCTCAAGATATCACTTGTATTATGGGCTACTTCCCTTTAACGTATCTTTTCCTTGGGATGACCTACTTGATGTACTCATGCAAACTTTAGAGGACTTATTTCCAAAAGTGGTCTGTAGCGTCCAGCATTTTTTCATGCTGAGGGATCGTTTCACTTTAAACTACTTTAAGTAGTTGGCGAATAATGTTGAACTTGTGGTTGCTTGTCAGAATCCAAGTTAGTTAAGATGTCAAGAAAACGTAATCTGATAATTCAGTTTTTTTACTATCAAGAATTATATATCTCTCACATTTGTCTCTATCTCTTCATGGCTTCAAGAATCTCTATTTTGGGGCTTTTGCTTATCTCTTACCTGGATCATTACAATGGCTTCTTCATGTCCTCCTGATTTTCTACCTCACCTCCCTATTATTTTCTCCAAAGTGCAGGCAGATCAGTCCTTCTAAAAGGTAAACTTTATCATGCTTCAAGAATCTCCAACATACAACTTTTATACATCTTGGACACTTTGGAATTGCATTCTGTACTAAAGATCCCAACTTCAATTTTGGATGTTTGACTGCTTAACAGGGTTTAAGGTTCATTTCGCTATTTTCCCCTCCTTATATCTGGACAAGTTTATAAAAAATTCTTCATGTTTACTCCTTTGGCAATGAGAGATTCAAACCATGTAAGCCCCTGTCCGTGTGCCAAAATACTCACTGTGGTGGTTCTGCATGTTTCCATAATAAAATTCTCAAGCGAGTCTCCTTTACATCACCTTTCAAGTCATTTTCCGACTGTGTTGGGAACCCCTTCCTGTCATCCCCAAAAAGTCTCATTATGCAATTAATATCATAATAATTAACATTTTAATATCCTTTTGGTGAAGATATGGTATCATCAGTCCTAACATCCAAACCAAATATTGGTTGTGGATCCATCCTATTTATTACTGTAGCCATGAAATAAACCAGGCTTTCCTATCTAATGCTTAGTTACATATCCATTCTCATTAATCCAGCATATGTTTATTGATGACCTACTATATGCTATATACTTTCTAGGCATTTGATAAGTGGTGGTGACAATATGATAGTCCCTGTTCTTAGAGCTCATATTCTAGCACAGTAACACAAACAGTAAGCAAAGTAATATATAAATTTGTATGGTGAAAATTGTTTTAAAGAAAGAAAACAGTGTGATGTGGCATTATCTGGGCAGATAGAATTAGATTGAATTGTTATAGAAGGATCCATTGAGAAGGTGGCATGAGACTTGAGCACTGTCAGCAAGAAGTTCTCACCTATGCAAATGTTTAGGATAAAGTCATTCCAGGCAAGGAACTTAATAAGGATAAAGTCCCTATGTGGTACAGAAGGAACTCATGTCTTAGAAATAGAATCAAGACCAATAATGCTGAGCATGGAGAATAATTGAGAGAAAAACACTAGGGAGGGACTGGAGAGGGTAGGTAGGTACTAGATCATAGGACCTGGTAGGTCATGCCAAGAAATTATAAATTTTAATCTAAGTAGTTCAGCAGATAGCCAATGAAAGCTTTAAACATTATCTGATTTGCTATTTAATACTCCTAGATGCTGGGGGGAAAAGTAAATTGCAATGAGTAACAGTGAATGCATAGAGAACAATTATTGGGTTTAGGAAAATAATTTCAGATGAGAGATGAGGGCAGCATGGATGACAGTAATAGCACTGGGGAAGAGAAGTAGATGGACTTTGAGTATATATTTTGGAAATAAAGTAAAGAAGATTTACTCTTTTATTGAATGAGGGTGACATGCATCCTTTCTTTGGACACATGAAAGATTTTATAGACCCTGAACACTCCTCTATAATCTACACTTGCTGTTTCATATAAATGTAACCCTCCTCTGCTAGGAATCCTTCCTGCCTGACCCTATTGTGTTGGGCTCACACAGAATCCTGTAAATACTTTTTATCACAACACTTATCAGGACATATTGTAATTGTTGTTTCTCTGCCTAAGTAGGAAGTTAACACAGTGATGAACACAGTGCTTGACACAGTGTTGGCATTTAATAAATCTCTGTCGAATAAATAACCAAAAGCATGTCTTATGTGACTGCAATGGAAGGGTATAAATAAGGGCTTTGCACTTTGCAGCAGTCCTAGCATTTAAAGAGTACGGCCAAAGGTCAGGGACTCATCAGGAGGACTCCTTTTAATTACATCAGGAACTCTCAAGAAGAATGATCAGAACATTTTAAATGGTAATGATCTGGAAAATGGAAAGGGACTTACAAATTGGAAAATGAAAATAGTAACCTCAGATGCAACAAAATTAGCTTAAAAGGCAAGCTAACTGGAGGGAGGAAAACAAGTCAGCCCTAGAGAAAATATTAAATTCAACTCACTACAGGTCAGGTTCTATTACTTAATATATTCATCTTGCAGATTTTTTTCATTTTTGAAAAGTAATTTTTAAGCCCTCACTGGTGATCTATTTTTTAAGGTGCATTTCATACTGTTGAGTCTTATAGGAAAAAAATTAAATAGTATAGCAGTGGAAAGTTACATAAAACTGAGGTTTCTGATTCAGATCTTGTCTTTCCCTTGCTCTGTTGAGTAAGTGAGTCTTTAATTCTCTATTTCCTCTACATTAAAAATAATGGTCTAAAAGTAGTACTTTACACTCTTTCCAACTGTAATATTCTAAAAGTTCTATGACATTCATTGTTACAGGATTTCTCTTATTGGTTTAGTGATAATGTGATAAGGAGAAGGGAGCCATAATTTCCACTTAAAGATAAACAAATTGTTAGTGTAAATATAGTGAGTATAGAGATGTCATCATTGGAATGCTGGTCAGAACACAGGCATTCAGATGCATGTCAGCTGTGCTTTGCATAAACAAGTTTCCTTGAATTTATGGTTAACACTTTTACAGTTTACAAAGTACATCCACATTGTTTATTATCAAACCCATTACCTACTCTACAATATTGGTGCAATCAGTTCCACTATAGAAAGAGGTACAGTAAGGCTAACAAATATCATGTCACAAAGTTACAAAACTTGCACGGAGTATAGCCAAGGTCTGAATCCAGATCCTCTGGCTCCTACTCTGGAGCTCTTTCCTTAACTGCGGGAATACCTCTATAAATAAGATTTTATATGCAATACATTATAAAGTCTCTGATCATCCTATAATGTAGGTCATATTAGTTCCCATTGTTGAATGAGAAAACGAAAAACTCTGAGGAGTTAAATAACTTGACCAAGGTCTCAGATGTATAAAGTGACTGAATTGAGATTCCATCCAAGATTTAATTTCAAAGACCACACTAAAGGACTATATTCCCAAGTGCTGTGGGATATGTGTACCAAACACTTGTGAAAAATTACATAAAACACTAAATAAAATTGGCCTGGTAGAAACAATAGAGTAAAAATCATAAGGTAAATGGTAAACTAACAATTTTTGGGGGGATAATTTGGATGAAGCCATTCAGGGCATGTGTTTGACATGGAATCACGCTTATCTCTGCATGTCTACAGAGCAGATGTATCAAAATCCAACTTAGTGATACATAAAAGTAATGGCTATGACACGATAATCTGTAATATCTTATATTTAGAGAATGCATCATTTCTCTCAGGAAAAATCTGTAGATATATATGATTATGAAATATGAGGATGATCCTCAGTCTAATGTTTTTTATATCCTACTGCTTCATTGCTAATGGTCTATCATATTCCTATAAATAGTCCATGAACTATATCCCTTAATATATATCCCTTCTGTTATGTATCAAAAAGTACGTTATTAAAATTGATCGCTAGTGATTTGTTGATTCTGTTAATTAAGCTCTGTATGATTCAGGAGCATCTTCTCTAGACCAAATAACTTCTATACGATTTAATCATGTTATACTTAAGCCTTTTTTTTTTTAATCAGTGCTAGCATTTTGCTTGAAGGCTTATTACTCCAAAATATTTGTACCATTATTCCTTTTTTTGATGGCAACATGCTTTTAAAGAAAAAGGGCAGTTTAGAAACAGATATAATCTGTTAGTAATCCTTCCTTTTTTGATTGTATCAGGGAACTCCTTTATCTTTTAATGTTTTAGTTCCTTCTTCAGCTTTTCCAATCACATTGTTGCTTTTTGCTGCTTTCGGAGGCCTTTCGTCTTCCCTTTAGGCCCTAATGGATTCAGGTTATGAAGCTACTTTTTCTGTATACTTACTTCATCTACCTCATCAAATCTTGAGATATCCTTGAACAACAACAAAAAAAGATTGCATAGACGAAAGAAAGAATTTTCTATTTTTGCTTTTGGATTAGATTCTTAAAGGTCTGTTACCCATATAAAGTTTAAAATTGTTACACTTCCTTTTTCCCACTAATAAAATACATGAGATTTCAAGTAAATGATAGTTGACATATTGAAGAAAAGTAGAAAATAGTATTCCCTATATTTGCTTTTGAATTAGATTTATACATATATTTTATAACTGTAAATATTATTTAAAGAAGAAATTCTATTTAAAATAATAAATTTTACTTAAAATAATAAATAATGGCATATATTATTAAATGTAATTTAATGTTAAATAATAATATTAATAAAATGTAATTTATTCTTTAAATTATTTATCCTTTGATCCAAAAGCAACACTAGGGAATATTATTACTATATTATTATCATATAATAATATTTTAAATAATAGATAATAAAGTATATATTAATATAAAAAATATATAATATTAATACATTATTCGTAATATTATAAATAATATTAATGAATAATAACAAATACATAATATATAATCTTAAATTATTTTAAAACATTTATTCTTAAATAATCAATGCCATTTATTTTTAAAAAGATATTATTTAAATGTAAGAAATATTTAAAGAATAAATGTTATTGATTATTTATTTAGGAATAAATAATAAGTAATAAATTATATTTAAAGAATAAATGACATTGACGAAGCAATTAGTGTATACCCTGACCTTTAGATAAGGAGTAGGATACTGCTTCCAAACAATGAAGAATTTAATACCAAATACAGGTCACATATGTAGAACTTAAGAAACATATTCTGTGGAATCTTGGGGAAATTGTAGGCTTTGCTATAATTTTCCTATAATATCCAGTCAAGTTATATTTAATCAGAGATATCTGGATTAAAATAGCAGATTAATCAAATGACATCCCCCTAATCTTGAAAAAATGTCCTATTTAACTCAGTCCCCTTCCAATGATGTTAATGACAAAAGGTTGCTGTGAGGATAAAATGAATTACACATATGAAAAGTCCTGATGAAGGACTTCTGACGTTTTCTTCTTGAATGTTGGTTATCGAATTCTTGACCTACTAGCTAAGTGGTTTTCCCTCCAGAGGACTTTCTCTTAATGTGCTGTCTGGATGGGGACTCCTCCTCATGACCCTCTCTGGAAACTGAGGAAAGCTTGGTCTTTCCTCTACCTATTCTAAGCATGGAATGAACAAGGGACCTAAGCTTGACCAAACAGCTTAGTGAACTCAATGGAGGAAAAGTTTAGAGTTTAGATTGATTACAGAGGTAGTACTGCTATATGAAACTCTTTTTATGGCATAATAACAGAATGTCTTGTTCTGAAAAAAATCAATACTATGAAAATTCCCAAAAGACAGAAGTTAAGTGTCTTCCTATATCTTAGATTAATAAGCCCAATTTATGAGTTGTACAAAGGACCTCTATAGTATGGAGGGGCTCTGATGCCTTAGTAAATCACTTATCTTCTGTTTTTTCTTCAAGAAGAGGGAATAATAGTGCATAATATATTGATGTTGTTATGAAGTTCAAATGAGAAAACAAGGAGGAATGTATTCTGTATAGGCCTGTACAGAATGTGTTTCAATGCTCATTTTGGTGATACGGAAATGAGGGTTTAAGCATTGAAAGGATTAACAGTGTACATCCTATACACTTGTAGTAGGCTTATTGAACATGACAAACCTAAAAATAAGGCAATTATCTGGAAATATGAAAAACAGTGGTTGATTTTTGTCTTGGAGTATAAAATATATGTAGAAAGAATAAAAGTAGAATGATATATTTCCCAAGATAAGCATGAATAACAGATAAAACTAAAAGAAAATGTGGCTTTGCAATTTTTATGATACTAAATACTATCATATGCTTAGAATGTTTCATTTAAACATTTATTCTTTCTCCCTGAATGAAAAAAACACATATACCCTTTCCAATGGCTTGGTCCATTTCCTGAAGCTTACTACAGTGTTTTGTTCATAGGAGGAATTCTTTACTAGATGTATTTTTACTAGGCTGAGTTTTCCCTTATAGGTAAATCTGTCTATCAGTGAAACACCACATTTCACACCAAACTAGAGAGAAACAACAACAAGAAAATGCTTACCGCCTGATTTTCTTCCCAATAATTAGGAAAGATACTAATAAAATCTTTTACTTTTAAAAGGTAACAAGTACTGATCACAGATGTGCTCTGTGTCTCTGCCTGTCCTGAGAAGAATGACACCTAGTTTTGTGTAGATGGTGGGGTCCGAAATCTCAACTGTTCAAAATTTGGGGGAAAATTAGAAGCTGCTCAGCAGATTTGATTTTGCAGTACCCAAATGTAAGCTTAATGGAAGCTGGTGAATTAAATCTCGAGGTGGCAAAGTTGTGCCATAGACTATGGTGAGATTAGTAATTTATCCCTTTTTGAAGTCACTTTCATCATACCATTGGATATATTCACAACAATAGCTTTATATTCCAGTGGTAATCAGTGATGGCATTTATAAGTACTCCTGTGGATGTTCCTGAGCAGTTAGCTTCATGTGTCTGCATGTGTGTGTTTGTATACACACAAATTGTTTATGAAAATATGTACTTTATTTTGGTGAAAAGATTCACAGCTCCCATTCGATACTCAAAGGTCTGTCACTCATCTAAAGTTAAAACCTGTTGAACTTCCTTGTTTTTCTCCCACTAATAAAATACATGAAATTTCAAGTAAATAATATTGGACATAATGAAGGAGAAAACCTTGAATAAATTCTAAATATTTTAAACAGTGGATGTTTTAACTATTCCTCATTAATGTCCTCAAAATTGATTGCTAGTTAACCTTGTGTTGCTAACCAGGTTGAGAATTTTTGCTCTAGTAAGCTACACAGATTCAGAAAACCATGGAGTGTCAACTCACAACAGAAAGTAGGCTCTCTGAGTTCATTCCGAACAGTGATTTTCTAGTGTCTTTTCCGTAAAAAACACAATGCAACACTTTTCTCAAATAAAGTATCATGCACGTTAAAAAAAATCCCAGTATATAGCATGCACGCATACAAAACTGCTTTGATTAAAGCTGGATGTGAATTTACATTGTTCCTGTTCACCTTCCTCTTCATTTCTCTCACAGAGCACAGAGCTGCCAAAAGTTTATTTCCTCATTGTTTGCATTATGTGTTATATTATTTCAGTATTTTGTTAGTGACTTATCAAAAGATGAATTTTGCCATGTAGTTTCTCATGAGGAAGTTAGAAACTAGAGGTCTTAGTTGACTCTTTCGTCTTTTCCTCATGTTAATCTGCATGTTCTCACTATTAGGCGTGGAGTCAGATCGATTTGGGATGGAATCAAGGCTCTGTCATTTATTCACCGTGTGATCGTAAGCAAGTCCCAGAACTACTTTACGCTTCAGTTTCCTGTGTGAGAACTGAGGTTAAAATTAAAGTAATTAGGGTGATGGTAACAACACTGATGAAGGGGATGACAGTAATGATAATGATGGCAATGTATACCCACACGGTTTCTGTGATATTTAAATGAAATCATTCTCCTGAAAGGACATTTTCTTAATTACCTTAATTCATTTTTGATAATCCTGCCCCTAACTAAAAAAGATATTAAATAAAAATATAATTCTATTAATTTTAATGGGAAATGATGATGATTAGGATCCTACTCAAATGAAAACAGTTTTTAAAGATAGGAAAAATATATGTTACATAATGAAAACAGTTCACATAAATAATAAACATCTATTTGAAAGTATTCTATTAAGATAGCTTATATGTGCAATTTAATAGAACAAAGACTTCTTTATTGACTGAAGGTGTGTGGGAATGACAGACATGGTGAATGAGAGTGCGAAAAGTTTTCTTCAGAAATGCATTCTATTTAAACCATTTCCTTCAACAGGTTTTCAGTGTTTTGGGGATTGATTATGATTATCTCACCTTCAAGCTAAACTGAATAAATTGATAGCATAGAAAAATTCTTTTATGCCAAAATAAATGCTATAACATTAATACTGTGAAACACATGGACATGGCATACATACAAGGCAAACTGAAGAGTCTTAGACAATGCTGTTTTGTTATCTCCCTTGGCATCTACGTGTAAAGCAAAATGATCGAAGTCCATTCAAATTGTAACTCAGTTCAGTTTATTTTGTGTGATATTGTGTAACTGAAAACTTTAATGAATATGTCTTTGCCTGAAACTATTGTGTTGAAATATGACCACCTTTTTTTGGTGGCGGGGAGAGCCTCACTCTGTCACCCAGGCTGGAGTACAGTGGTGCCATCTCAGTTCACTGCAATCTCTGCCTCCTGGCTTCAAGTGATTCTCCTGCCTCAGCCTCCCTAATAGTGGATTACAGGCACATACTGCCATGCCTGGCTAATTTTTGTATTTTTAGTAGAGATGGGATTTCACCATGTTGGCCGGGCTGGTCTTGAACTCCTGACCTTAAGTGACCCACCCATCTCGGGCTCTCAAAGTACTGGGATTACAGGTGTGAACCACCATGCCTGGCCTGATCTTCTATGCTATATTTATTTAATGTGTTTTGGGAAGAAAAAAATCATCATATTGAAAACAAGAAAGTCGGTATCCAAACAACAGCATGCCTTTTCAAAATGGAGCTTATTCTATAACTGACTGTTAAATATAATGCAATCTGTATTTAACGTAGTTTCAGATACCAGAGTAGCAACTTAATTCTAATTGATCTTTCTTCTTCAGCATCTCTTCCCTTTTTCTGTTTCTTCTGTATTCCTTCCCTCTCTGGAGATTATATTTAAAACTTCAACTTCATAGAACACCTCAGAAAAGAGCCTCTGATTTTTACCACCTACAAAACAATGTCTCAAAGCCATGCAAAACAATTTCTCTCCTTCATCTTTGCAAAAATTCAAACTGATTTCAGATTTGAATCTAAGCTATGGAATTTTCCTGAGAAAATGTAAATATGGCATAGTCATGTCATGCTGTTTTCCAGCGTCCCTGTGGGATATTATGATAAATACATACTATTTTTAAAATGAAGAAGCCCAGTGAGACAAAATGAGCTGTCCAGGTTTACAAAATGCTGGATCCCAACCATGTCGCTGCCTGTCCTGTGTTACCTTGCTTCCTCAGATATGCTTTTCTCAGAGGGAGTGCATTGAAAGTTCACATAAACATCTTTCTCTATTCCGAGCCTCAAAAAATAAGTCAAGCCTACTAGAAGCATCTGTCCGATAGTCTTCCTTTAGAAACTCACAGTTTGTTTCTTGGTTGACATTTTAGTTGAGGGAATGTATTCTCTTCCTGGGCCTACAACAGGGTGTACTTTCAGAGGCAAGAACTTTCAAGCAGCATACCTCCACCCATGTCTCCATCTGGGAGACTAGAGGTCTTTGTTTAACTTTCAGGTGTGGGAAAGAATTAAAGATCAATCATTCCAGCAGAAGTTTAAAGGAACTCCTTTTCATAGGACAGAAAATTGGAATGGGGCAGGAATATCTCCCAGGTTAAAAGTCGTCTTCTCCCACATCCGGGCAGACTCCATTTCTGGATCTCCTTCCACGACATCGTGAGAGCTGCTCTCACTCTATTTCTTTCTCCCTTTTCCCTCTCTGTCTAAATAAATCACTTTCTGCAAAACTCTTTGGGATCCAGTATTTACTCATGAGTCCACCACGCCCGGTAGGGTCCTCTCCCCAATTCTTGGGTGAATGAGGGACCAAGAACCTGGAAGAACACATTCTGTCAGGGAGCTGAGCCTCCCCCACATCCCAGAACCTGGTCTCATAGTCATAGTGTATTCACAGACTCATGTAAGCAAGTATCCACAGCTAAGAGACTCCCACTTTTTGTTAGCCCAGTATATTTGAGGGCAATCTACTTCTAATAATGGCATATGGTTGATACTATATTCGTGATGATAGACAAGGGATTCCTGAAGGGTCAAGGAATTGTAGTTTGAAACATGTTGCAACAGCCATGGGCATGTGTTTTGCAAATTCCAGCTTGAGAGAGCATAATTAACCAAAGGACCCAAGCTGTGCAATCTGAAATCCATCAATGTGTTTGAGTCAAGAATATGCTTCCCATGGGTTGAGAAATTGGAGTAATGTTTTAAAATTAATAATGTTTAACATTCCACCTCTGATTGCATTAACAGATAAGACTAGAAAATAGCAACATAACTCTTTTCTTTGTTATAGGAATGTTACTGAAAATATAGGCCATGATTCATATACATATGAGACTCCGAGGGAGAAATCTGATTCAAGAAAACCCAGGAAAGCTAATAAGAAGGAACAAGTAAGTGAAGCAACTGCCTTATCTGAAAATAAATATGTCTTTTTAATTTATGAGCTTTGTAATTAGCTATGTTTCATTCTTCTTTATTTTTCTGCTATGAAATTTGAAACCAAATATACAGCCCTCTTCTTACAAAGGTGTTTGTTTCCTTCAGTTTATTGTTTTCAGGATCTACTTCAGGAGACTTTTACTCACCTTTAACAAGTGCTGTGGTGGGCTTTAAACATGGAAATTCCTTTGAACACAGATCTATCAGTACATGAATATACTATAAATTATCTTACTGGTTTTGAATTTGCTGCCTTTTTTTTTTAATTTTATTTTTTATTGCATTTTAGGTTTTGGGGTACATGTGAAGAACATACAATATTGTTGCATAGGTACACACGTGGCAGTGTAATTTGTTGCCTTCCTCCCCTTCACCTATATCTGGCATTTC
>CAUYQU010004712.1:0-19983 GCA_963574635.1 Cheracebus regulus
TTATTAGTTTCTTTGCATTGGTTTAGAACATATTCTTTTAGCTCACAGAAGTTTCTTATTATCCACCTTCTGAAGCCTAATTCTGATGATTCTTCACACTCGTTTTCCATCAAACCTTGTTCCGTTACTGATGAGGAACTAGCATCCTCTGTAGAAGGACAGACTTTCTGATTTTGAGTGTTCTCAGTTTTTTTATGGTGGCTTCTTGGCATCTTTGTGGTTTTATCCACCTGTCATCTTTGTAATTACCAACTTTCAAATTAGGTCTCTGAGTGGACGTCTAGCTTGTTAATTCCCAGCTCTGGAATCTATGTAATTTTCACTGTGGTGACCCGCAACGCTAGCTTAAACAGCAGCGTTGAAATTTGTGGTGCTTTTCTGCCCGGGGGTCTCCGGTCTGGCTTCCCTCTTCAGTCCCTTTTTCAATCAGCTGGGTGGACTGCTCTGCCTTCACAGAGCTCCAAACATCATCCAAAAGGAGACTGAGTCCCGTTTACTCCTCACCAAGAGCTGTCAAGCCGAGGTGCTGGCAAAAAAGCTGCGCCAGCCGAAAAGGTCGCGCTGGCAACCCGTGGGGCTCCTCCGCTGGGAATGTCCTGGTCCGTGGGCAGCAAAAATTTATCAGTAAGTGTGGCGTCCACTGGCTCTTCGTGATTTTACTGGGAGCTGCAATCCTGAGCTGCTAGTGATCGGCCATCTTGGATCTCTCTCCCCGCCCTCCTCTTTACTAACCTTGAATTAGAGATGTTTCTTTGGCAAGGCAAATTATCCTGGGCAGATGAGAATACCACATCTACCAATTACTTACCCACTTATACCACAGTACAACTGGTTTCAATTGAAATGATTTCTTTTCTGAGTTGGTTTAGTTGATGCAAAAGTGGGGGAGTGAAGTTTGATAAGCCTAAATAGGAGAGGCATGGTAGGAGACTCCTAGAAGGCAAATTAATACATTTGATAATAAGAGGGTAGGGATGGTGAATCTGGAAAACAGGTATAAAATGGAAAGAAAAAGGAGTTTCAAAACTTAAATTTGTCATTTTACAGTTATAAAATGGTTGTCAGCGAGCTTTCTCTAACTGGGGTTGGAACTTGTTCTGAAAGTAGGCAAATGGAGTTTCATTTCTCTTGCTTAGTAGTACTGTAGCTTAAGGAAGTGGAAAAGGAGTTCAGGGTTAAATGTAAAACTGTAAAGAATGAATTTAGTTGAAAATAGAGCTAATCAAGAAATTGCTCTTGTCTTCTTTGTTGAGATGCAAAGATCAGCTCAAACCAAAACCAGATTAGAAGTAGTACTCTTCAAGGAAAAAAAATAAGAAAAAGAATTGCTCTGGATTTTTCAAAGATCAAACACATCACTGACAGTTTAATAAAATCAGAAAATAATCATGGCATATGGAAAATCAGACACAATCTGGAAACGTATGGAGTTATATACTAAACTAGGAACAATTTAATTCATTTCTTTCCAGAATTTTTTTCCCAGTTTGTCCTCTTAAATGTTTAACTTTCTTTCAATTGACACTAATAGTGGAAAAGGCATACATCTTTTGAAAGGAACTGGAATGATTTCAGCCTGTGTAGCATGAAACAGGTGTTGGCTCAAAGTTGCAGCCAACATAGCACACTAGCTTCTAGCAGCCTGGGATGAAGACACTTGTCCAGTTCAGCCTTTGGGCCAACCCCACATCTAAACCTGTCTCCACATGATGACAGAATACTAGTCCATTTAGTTAAAAATACTGAGATGAAGGGAGTAAAAGTTAACTACATTGCTTGGTATCATGGAAATGCAACTGAGCACTTGATTTGATTATATATATTTTTTCTAGTCTGTGTTACATAAACCCAGATTAATGGGCAAATTCAGAAATAGTAATAGTACTATCAAAAACATAGTAATAGTACTATAAAAAACGTTGGCCACAACTTCAATTCCTAATAGTCTTTTCCATGATCAATTCAGAAAGATAAACATATTTTCTTTTTATAGCTCTTCACCTTTCCCTCATTTCAAATCTAGCTAAGGGGAAAAAAGGCACTATTTCTTTTTTATGTACACAGCTGTGTGTACGTCAGGGAGAAGTGTTTCCTTCAAGGGATAACTGAAAAAACTAATCTTTGGTTAAGAGGTTATAGTTTCATTGTACATTGTTATTATGCACATGGAAATTACTCAACCTTGGGTCAATGTGTCTCTAACCTAAAAATATGAGGTCACATGAATAACTCTATAAACTTCTGTTAGTCTATGGAACTCATACTCAGATTTAAAAATAAACCTTCAAGTGATTATTTGTTATTAAGGTGACCAAAAACAAATGTAAGTAAAGGTTTTGAAAAACAATGTTGGGATAAAAACTGGTTATTTGGATAATCCAGAATATGCTTAAATTTATTATTTTTCTAACAATTGTCTTTGTAATTAAAACATACTCATTAATGTATACATGCAAATTTTTTTAGACAACTTATGGGCTTTCTGGTCTATCTCCATTATCCCCAGGATCCTCAGACCCTGATAGGATAAACTTTTATATACAGGATTAGCAAAGCTGTCACTTTCTCAACAACAATGCTTCAGCTGGCATTTCTGAGTGGCAATAATAAACAAATAATACCAAGAGTTAACCCTAATGAAAACTATATATTTTGTCTGATAATATGTGTCAATGTAGTTTCACCAACTGTAAAAAATGTAGCACTCTAATGGGGGAGGTTGACAGTACGGTAAGCCATGATGTATGTGTAGGGGCTGAGACTATATGAAAAATCTCTGCACTTTCTGCTCAATTTTGCTGTGAACCTAAAACTGCCTTAAAATATAAAGTGTAATTAGAAAAAGACAAAAGTAATTTTTAAAGCTCCAGCTGCACCCTATGAAAATATTTAACTTATCTTACTTTCTAACATCATTAGGAATAGATTTTTTAAGAGTATGTTCTTTGTGTACTTAAACAGGGAAGCATCATCAATGTAAAAACATAATTAACATTTTCACACTGGATTCTATACCGTCAAAAAGAAAGTTCTGAAAAGTCACTGTGCTGCCTAGCATGACCAAAAGTCACTTGCTCTTACTTGAGACTTAATGGGTATCCTTTGTATGCTGAATGAATTCTAGTGGCCAATTAATAATGGTTAGGAAACACCCATGTCTTAGCCATACTCAATTTAACACAGTTTATGTCATCATCCCTGCTAGTTTGGTGATTACTCTGATCATACAGTATGTTCCATGTATTTGCATTTGTCCTTCTGAAACTCAAATTACCATTGATTTCTCTGATGGATTTTTCTAATGAATATCTATTGTTCTTGAGTTGCTCGGGTGTTTTCTCTACGCAATACCACATAGACAAAAGAGAATATTGTTCCGTGGACTTCACAATCTGATATTCATGCAGAGATGGGGAAAAAAAGACAGTCAAGGAAGGAGAGGTTTTTTTCTTCAAACTACCAGTGCTTTGAAATATGGTCAGTGATTTCAGTCCAACAAAATATAAAAACATTACATATTGAGGATTTATTTAGAATGTGTATTTGTGTGTGTGTGTGTGTATTAGGAATGATGCTGGGTCTTGATCCAGGATTTTCTGTTTTTAATCTTTCAAATTATAATTAATCTGGGTCACATCATCTACAGAGTGACCCAACAGTGGTTTTAAAGGCTACTGTAGGAAACTTGCAGCTATTGATTTTATTTTAGTTCAATGAATGCAATTCTTAAAACTAAAACCCAAACAAAAACAATGTATGGTCAATAAGACTAAATTGGCAAACGTCAAAGAAAGAAAACTTAATTAACTCAATTCTACTTGTTATAAATTGAGTAGGCTAACATTTTCTTAAGAACAGGAAATAATAGGCCAAATTGTCCATTGCTATGTCATTTCTATTTGTTAGCATAACAGACAAACGAGAAAAAAATGTTAAGTTCTTTTAGTCGAGAAGTATAGAAAATTAACAAGTATAAAAAATGATATTGGCATGTATGAAATTTCAACTTTATCCCTAAAATCTGAGAACTGAGGTGGTCAGAATGTATACAGCAGTGGGGATCCTGAAGACTTCATGCTTGGGAAGTCTCCATCATGCTGGGAAAGTCAAATACTCTCTTTGTGGCTCATCCTGCAGGATAGGCAGGACTACCCAATGAACAAAGTTCTTTCTCCTCTAACATTTGGTAATTTCAAATTCAATCTTGGACTGACTTGCAATTCTTCTCTTAGGCAAGATCCAAGTGACTGTTTCATTCTCCAAAAATTGATAGAAGATGCCATAGCTTCTTCATTTCAGAAGATTGGTGATTTTGAGTACACTGTGTTGTATACATGCGCACATGTGGAAGGGAGAGAAAGAAAGGGAGGGAAGAAAATTGTGGAAACACCATCTTTTGGGTCACTAGAACCTCTACTTCTAATTTCATCTTCATTTATTGAAAATTCTATGTTTTTTATTGTAAGTAGTCAACAAACTTATAGGTAGGACCAATCTTAAAGATTAAGAAAACCTGCTTCTATATCAATGGGTTGAAACTCAAAGTGCTTTTTCTCATAAAAGATGCATATATTCTTCAAAATATAATACATATAATATATATTACACATATCATATATGCATTGGTTTTAAATATATATAGGTATATAAATATAATATGTATATTGGTATATGTGTGTGTGCATACACATATGAATACCTTAGTAGTTAACTAAATAGTATTTATTTCACAATATACTTTAAGTATTTGAAATAAGTTACTTCTGACGTATTATAAAAGCTAATATTAGTTGAGACAGTTCACCTTTTTAGTTCCAATGCAGTCTGGCTGGTATTGAACATTTTACTAGGTTTCAAATCTAAATATCCAACTATTAATTAGAAATCTGCAGCTAAACACCTTAAGAAACCTCAAACCAAGCATGTCTGGAACTAATCACATCATGTCCAGCCCTCAAGGTGTTCTCTGTCCACTAATGCATCCCACCAGCCATCCAAGCTTGAAAAATGATGCTTCTTTAGCTCTCCTTGCTCAAGTTTCTATCCATCAACATAGCCTGTAAATTCTGTCTCTGAAATGATTCCTAAGGTCATAGCCAGTCATACCTGAAAACACACTGCTTCCTGCCACCAGCAAGAGCTTCTGGCTCTTTGTGCTTTCTCCTGCCTAGAAGGCCTCTCTTCTATTTTCTACTTGTTAGAATCATCCTACAGGCTGAGCTCCACTATTACTTTTATAAAACCCTAACTATATTGACTAAAATTAATTGTCCCCACCTCAGTGCTTTAAAAATTCATCTACAAAGAAACAAAATAAATAGACAATAATAGAGTTCAGTGAAGTAGGTGCTGTGCAAGTGCCTTCAGGGTAAGAGTTAGACCATCTTAATTTCTGAAACCATTGCTTCTGGCACAGCACCTAGCATCTTCAATTAATAAACATTTCATGTGGAATTAGTAGCTTCTGCACCCTCATACACTGAATCATTATGAAGAGGTATTACCTAAGACTCCAGAGACAAGCTCCCTTGAGTTTTAGTCCTGGATCCATGACTTATTAGTTATGCAACTTTCAGTAATTACTTAAACGTCCCTGAGAAATTACTTTCTTCATGTATAAAAAAAAGGCATGATAGTAGCACCTTCTTCCTAGGGTAAACAAGAATTAAAACAGATAACGCAGGTAGAACATTCTGCTCATTACTATGAACTCTTAATACTATGATTCTCTGGAGTGGTAGAGTCACCAAAACACCAGAATAAATGGCAGTTAAGGGAAGAGAGAACCAAGGAATGAGGACCTATAGGTCCCAAGGCATCCTATTGAGAATACATCTGAGTCTCAAGTGAGACAGAACATCCCTCACAGCTTTTAGTCATGACTTCTATCACTTACTAATGTCTCACTCTTTTGATCCTATTAAGCTTTATCCTAAGAGTCAGAGCACCTTGCAATGTTTTATGTTCCAGGGGTTGAAGAGCAATTCATCTGCATTTCAGAGATCCTAAGCTGCATTGGGCATCTGGAACTCCCACCCACTTCCTGCCTTTCCTCTCACGCTTGTCTGTCCTTTTCTTTGCTCTGGAACAAGGTGAGAAGTTGGAACACAATCAGGGTAGAAAAAGTGGTTCTGATGAGTACACACTAAAAAAAGAAAAGCAATAATAACAATAAACCCTAAATGACAGCTCAAAGGGAAAAAAAGAAACCAGTTTTCTTTAGGTGGGGCTACTGAGCCACTCAAGCTGGGAAAGCTATTGCCAGATGGCCAGTCATATTTAAAGAATGCTGTCAGGCATACTCAAGCCCAGGAATACCTATGCAAGCATTTTTCAAACTATGTTTCATGTACTTTCTGTGACTACTCAGTAGGGGTTTTACGATTAAATAAGTTTAGGAAACAAAATATGCTATACCATATTCACCTTGCAGCACCCTTGGAGACTCATGGGGCACATAGCCATATTAGAAGTTTTATAAAGTTCTACAGTAAATAAACAAATTTAATTTTCTTTAATCCTGTGTTTCCAGAAATTATTTGAACATGAGGATTTATGCAATTCCCTTTATTCTTAGAATACAAATTAGTTTCTTGGTGAACATGCAAAATATAGTTGAAAAGTTGGCCTTTACTAACAATTAGAATAGTCAACAGTTTTTATACACTTGAAATTAATGTATGGCTAAACTCTTACAGAATGTTATTTCCAATAGCCCAAGGGGACACCATTTAAAATTATAAGATCTTTCCTGAGACTTCTTGGATATGTGAAGCTGCTGGTAGGATCTGCTATTATATTTATTCTCTGATGTTTAATATCTTATTGGGGAGTGGGACGTGGGTTGGCAAACTATATCCCACAGGTAAAATCCAGTCTAATGACTGTTTTTATAAATAATGTTTTATTAGAACACAGCCATGTGTATTCATTTCTTTATTGTTCATGGTTGCTTTTGCAATACAACAACAGAGCTAAGTAATTATGACAAAGATCATGGGGCCTGCAAAACCTAAAATATTTTCTATGTGGTACTTTGTAGAAGCAGCTTGCTCACCCTGATTCCAGGATTATTTTTATGTAACATCAGATGGCAACTTTCTAAAAGTAATCTTAGAGAAGATGTTATCCATAATAATTCAATCTGGAAACTGTCTAGCTAATAACTTTATCTAATGCCCAGACAGAATTTTACAACTGTCATAGATATAAAACTAAAACATCAAAACCTGGTATTTCTGTATAAGCTGCAACAGTCATGGTATAAAGTTTCAGTGTTTTGCAGTTAACTAAGATTTGCATGTGTATGTCTTAACTAAGAGTCGTATGCATATGTCTTAGTTTTTTGTACTATTATAACAAAATACCTGAGGCTAGCCAATTTAAAAGATAGAAATTTATTTCTCACTTTTCTGGAGGCTGAGAAGTCCAAGATCAAGGCACTGGTAGGTCTAGTGTCTGATAAAGGTTATTCTCTGCTTCCAAGATGGCAGCTTAAATGCTGTTTTCTCCAGAGGGGACAAATGTTATATCCTCACATGGCAGAAAAGACAAAAGGGTAAACTCACCCCCTCCCCAACACGTTTTATAAAAACCTAATGACCTTGTAAGAGGCCTTGTCTCTTAATATTGTTGCACTGAGAATTAAGTTTCAACAAGAATTTGGGAGGAGATGCAAACATAGCAGAAGTACATAGCACTAAGTACTTCTGGGAGAAATTACTTTAAAATTGTGATTCAATTTCAAGATTTACAAGGTTGTCTTTTTAAAAACTCTAGAGAATTCCAGTAGCCCATCACTAGGGTAAAATTTTAATCCTGTTAATTTATTAATGCACTTAAATTTAGCCTCTTCCAAACACTAATGAAAAATCTCTATTTGAGTTATAATTAATTGGAAGCTCCTTGAAACATGCAATTTAGCTTAATCAAAAGTGAAAATCTCATCTTTTCTCAATAAAGATAGAATTTCAATGTAATTGCCAAAAATATGGAATATTCTACATGCAAATTTAATACAATAATCTAATACAGCTAGTTTTTTTATTAAATTATAGAATTTGGTGAGGCCTATATGGGTACTTGGATAGATGTCTTATATTGGCATTTCAAATTATCATAATGTACTATAAATCAAAATGAATTTTTCAAAACTTTATAACTTGGTCACAAACATTTTGTAAATATTGAAATAATAGCCATGATTTAGAATTCTGATAAAAGCATATACTGAATATATTATTTCTATAATCAGTAACAGTAGTCTAATACAATGTTCTTATCCCAAATGATGAAGGGGGCTTTCTACAAGTGGGGTTTCAAGATGGCTGCCTAGAGGCATCTAGTATTCACCGCTCTACAAAGAAGAGCCAAAATAGTGAGTAATCACACTTTACAAACATCGCCTAAGAGAGAAGACAGGAATTCAAAAGAGAAGTGACAGAAAACACCTAAGACAAGGAATAAGAGAGAAGTGAGGCAGCCTGCACAACCAAACTTTTTTGGGGGCCTGCAGAGGCTTCCCATTGCAGGAAAAGGGCAAATGAAAGACCCAAGCAGTCCACATTCCCACTGTGAACTCCTGCAGTCCTAGCCATGGGAAACCTCCTGACCTCCATGGACCCTGAGACTAACAAAGATCTGCCTGGAGATTGTGCACCAGCAGTGTTACAGAGAGAGCTCATGCTGAGTCCCACAAAACTCTTGAGTCCTAAGCAGCTACAGCATAGCACCAGTTTGAAGCCCCAATCCTTATCAGACTACTAGCTACTGCCACAGCTCCTCCGTCTTTACATCCCTCAAATTCCACTGATATTCCCTGCCTGTAGCCAGGCACCATTTCTAGATGCTGCTGCCAGGACAAAAACATGATCCATTGGCAGCAACCCCCACTACCCCGAGAGAAGCCGAGTTTCTATGCTTTTACAAGTGTACTGAGGAAAGGCTACCTGCTTGCAGTCACCAACTGGTGTCAAAGCATGTGGTCCCAAGAGGCTTGCCTAAAGCTGCTCCCAGTGAAAGGAATCCCACTTTCCCTGGCAACTGCTGCTGCTCCAACCTGAGCATTCTGACAGGGACTTGACGGTTACTCCATTCCTGTCTACCACAGCCAGCACCTGCATGCACCACTGGGAAGTCAGAGGACAGGCCCACCAAACCCAGCTCCACAGGAGTCAAGCATGCTATCTGGGAACCTGGGAATTACCTGGAACAAGTCTACCACTATTGACACCTGAGCACTCCTCCTGATGGCCTAACAGTGGGCCTACCCCACATTCCACTACCACCAGAGCAGGCACCCACCTGCATACACCACCTGTGGGCCTGGAGACTGGCCTTCCTAGCCCATTGCAGTCACTAACACTGGTGCAGACCACTTGGGAGATAGGATTGCTCGGCCACTGCACCACCATTGCATGTGCCATGCCCACTTTCCAGGTGCTCAAAAACCTATCTATGTACTAGACCCACTGCTGCCATTCCTAGCATTTGAGCAAGTTGCCTGGAGGCCCCAAAGATAAGCCTGTCTGGACTTTTCAACACCAGTGCCAGCATATTCATATGCTTCCCTGGGACAAAGCAAAGGCACCAGTGACACTACTAGGGTCCAAGGGTTGGCCTACCTAACATACTTGTCACCAGCAAATTTTTACCGCAGACTCCACTAACAACCAACCCATAAGCCACTCTATTGACACTATTTACAGTGAAAGAAATCATATGAAAACTATATTATGTACCCAGGATCAAAGCCAAAGTGCCTAACACCATAGATACAACTTCAGGAAAATGTCCTCCCCTGTTAAAGAAAATTCAAAAAATTGAAAGAAGTGACTGTTACAACACATACACAGATATTAATGTAAGGACACAAGAAACATGAAAAAACAAGAGAATATGACACCTCCAAGGAACACAATAATTCTTCAGCAAGAGATTCCAGTGAAAAAGAAAATTACAAAATTTTTGAAAAAGAATCTAAAATAATGATATTAAAGAAATTCAATTAGCTATAAGACAACTGAGATAAACAACACAAGAATTTCAGAAAAACAACTGAATGAGAAATTTACCAAAGATATGGAAAACAAAAAAGAACCAAACAGAAATTTTCAAACTAAAGAATTCAGTCAATGAAACACAAAATACATCTGAAATCTTCAACAACAGACTCAATCAAACAAAAGAATGTCCGAACCTTAAGATAGGTCTTTTGAAATAATTCAGTCAGATGAAAATAAAGAAAAAAGAATGAATAAAGTCTACATGATATATGGGACACCACAGATTGAATTTTTGGTGTTTTAGCAAATGAAAAGTAAACAAACAAACAAAAATAGATAACCTATTCAACAAAATAATAGATGAAAACTTCCTAAGTCTAGGAAGAGATTTAGACATCCTGATACAGGAATCTTAGAGATGCTCAAATAGATACAATTTAAAAATGTCTTCATCATGGCTCATTATAGTCACAGTCTCAAATATCAAAGAAAAAGAGAATTCTACAGAAAGCAAGAGAACAGCATGTAGTTACTTATAAAGGAATCTCCATTAGACGAGTAGTATATTCCTCAACAGAATCTTTACTGGGCAAGAAAGAATGGGACAATAGATTCAAAATGATAAAGGAGGGGGGACTATCAGTCAAGAATTTTATATTCAGCAAAGTTATCCTTAATAAATGAAGGATTAAAAAGAAGTCTTTCCTAGACAAGGAAAACTGAGGAAATTCATCAAAATTAGATCAGCCATACCAAAAATGCTTAAGGGAGTCCTACACCTAGAAGTGAAAAGATGGTATCTACCATCATGCAGACACACAACCGTACAAAACTCACTGGTAAAGAAAATACACAAATGAGAAAGATAAAGAACTCAAATGCACTATAAAACCCCACCAAACTGCAATGATAAACAATAAGACAGAAAAAACAAAAACTAAACAAAACTACCAGAACTCAATTAATAAAATAAAAGGAATAAATATATAAATAATATAAATAATAATTGAACATAAATAATAATCTTGAATGTAAATAAATTAAACTTTACACTTAAAAGACATAGGCTGGCTAAAATGATAAAAGAACATGACTTAATTATATGCTGCCTACATGAAATTTATGTTGCCTGTAAAGATTCACATAGTATCTTAAAGTAAAGGAATGGAAAAAGATGCTATATGCAAACACAAACCAAAAATGAGCAGCTATCCTTACATTAGATAACACAGATTTTAAATTAAAATCAAGAAGAAGAAAGGAAAAAGTCATATACAACGGTAAAAGAATCAATTCAGCAAGAAAATACAATAATTCTAAACATGTATGCCTTCAGCACAAGAGGGCCAATGCTTTATAAAGCAAACATTAGATCTAGAGGAAGAGACTGATTGCAAATACAATAATAGCTGCCCACTTTCAGTATTAGAGAGATCATCTAGACAGAAAACTAACGAAGAAACATTGCATATAAACTAAACTTTAGAAACAAATAGATTTAACAGACATACAGAACATTTCATCCAACACCTATAGGATATACATTATTCTCATCAGCACGTGGAATGGTCTCTAGGATAGAACATATGTTAGAACACTAAACAAATACCAACAAACTTGTTAAAAATCAAGACCATATCCAGTATCTTCCCATACTACAGTGGAATAAAAGTAGTAATCATGGCCTGGTGTGGTGGCTCATGCCTGTAATCCCAGCCCTTTGGGAGGCCGAGGTGAGCAGATCACCTGAGGTCAGAAGTTTAAGACCAGCCTGGCCAACATGGCAAAAACTTGTCTCTACTAAAAATACAAAAATTAGCCTGGCATGGTGGCACTCACCTGTAATCTGAGCTACTCAGGAGTCTGAGGCAGAAGAATCGCTTGAACCCAGGAGGTAGAGGTTACAGTGAATCAAGATGTATTTATAGACAACTGATTTTCCATAAAAGCATGAAAAACATACACTGGGGAAAGGATACCCTTTTCAATAAATATTACTGGGAAAACTAGATATTCATATGCAGAAAAATGTATTTAGACTCCTATCTCTTACCATATATAAAAATCAATTTGAGATGGATTAAAGACTTAGACATAAAACCAAAAACTATAAAACCACTATGAGAAAGCATAGGGAAAGCACTTCAGGACTAGGTCTAGGCAAAGATTTTATGGGTTACACCTCAAAAGCACAGGCAAAAAGAAAATAAATAAACAGAACTATATCATTATGCTAAAAAGCTCTGCAAAGAAAACAATCAACAGAATGAAGAGACAAACTGCAGAACGGGAAAAAATATTTGCAAACTATTTATTCAATAGGATGCTATAATAATATCCAGTATATACAAGGAACTTAACAGAAAAAAAAATAGTCACATTAAAAAGCATGCAAAGGACACAAGTAAACGTGTATTAAAAGAGATGTATAAATGGTTTACAGGTAAATGAAAAAATACTCAACATTAATAATCATTAAGAAAATGCAAAAGTACAGTATCATTCTCCTCCAAATAGAATGGCTATTATTAAAAAGAGAAAAAGTAATAGCTGCTTGTAAAGATACAAAGAAAAGGGATCGCTTCTACACTGCTGGTGGAAATGTAATTTAGTAAAGCAACTATGGAAAACGATGTAGTGATTTCTCAAAAAAACTGAAAATATAAACACTATATAATCCAGTACTCTTGCTACTGGGTATTTATCCAAAGGAAAGAAATCAGTATATAAAAATGATATTGGCACCTTCATGTTTATTGCAGCAGTATTCACAATAGCAAAAATATGGAATCAACCTAGATGTTCATTAATGGATGATCAATAAAGAAAATGTGGCATATATACAAAATACATATATGTTATTCAGCCATAAAAAAGAATAAAATCATGTCATTTGACGCAACATTTATGGAACTGGAGGTCCTTTTGTGAAGTGAAATAAGCCAAGCACAAAAAGACAAATACTGTATGTTCCTACTCATATGTGGGATCTAAAATAGTGTATTTCACGGAAGTAGCGTTGATTGATCACTACCAGAGGCTGGGAAGGGCCTGGGGATGTGGGGGATAAAGAGAGTTTGATTAATGGATACAAAAAGCAGTTTAAGAGGATAAATAAGTTCTAATGTTCAATAAGCGAGTAGAATGATTATAGTTAACAACATATTGTTTAAAGAAAAGTTAGAAGAGAGAATTTGAAAGGTTTCAAATACAGAGAAATGAGAAATACTCAAGGCAACGGATACCCTAAATACCCTGACTTGATCATTACACATTCTATGCATGTAACAAAATGTGTTATATGTATCCCATAAATATATACAAACGTTATACATCAATTTTAAAAGGGCATTAAAAAGTACTTTAAAAGTGAAAAGTCCAAAGAGCCCAAAAATTGAATGTATATCTAAGTACATATGAACAAAGACTCCAATATGACTGTTAGCAATACACATAGAAAGTAAATTATATCAGTCAAGCACATTGAGGTCACTGGCCTGTCTGAAAATAGTTTCTTTCTTTATGAAATTTAAGTAACAGAATACCCAGTCCTAGAGAAACTTACACTTGGACAAATTTACAAAGAGCCAAGAGAAGAAGTGAATAGAGATGGGATATAAATCCATTTAAAATGATTTATTAACTTTACAATTATGGCTATCTTGATCAAAGATTAGTATATGCCATAGATTGTGGTATGTGGCTTTTGTGTATTATTTTTTCATATAAGTCAGAAACCATTTTCATCATTTGTGATGAGGATATTGGGATTGTGAAAGTTTAATCTTGCTGAGGATTCAAACAATAAATCAATATATTTTAAGAATTTTAATAATTCTTAAAATTTAAGAATTCTAAGAATTTTAAGACACAATTGTTGCATTCCAAGCCTAGGCCCTTGTAACTGTGCTCTAACACCATAATTGAGAAGCTCACTGATTGAGGCAAATGAAAATATGAACCAAGAAAGTATAATGCACTCTTTTAAAATCTTGACTGCCACCTGATGTGTCTGTGTTATGATCTAGAGATTTAAACTAAAACAGAGCGAACAAGAAAACAAACACTTCTTGTGAGACATCCAGCATTCTCATACCTCTTAATCAAGTTCAATGGACTATGCGGTCTCTATATTGGGAGGCTGTGGATAGAAAGTGCCACTGGTAAAGCTAGAAAAGCCTAGAGAAAAGGGAGACCCAAAGGAGTGGACTTTAAGAAGTAAAAGCTGAAACCATTCAATCTGTTTCCTCCGGGTCTAATGACTTAAATGTGAACAAGAATGAGCAGTAAAGAATCCAGGGAAACAGCTAATTAATGGCATACAAAGTAAATTTCTGGGAAAGCTATAGTAATCAAACATCACAATATTAAGGAGCAATTTGAGATCAGTGTTTACATAGAAGAATTATGAATGGTATGGTCAAACATATGTACAAATATATTGAACTTACACTTTGGTAGGATGAATTTTAGTAATAAATGAAAACAGTCTGAAAGTGAAAACCATAACATTGTAAAGTCTTGGCCAAAGGGATTATATAGCCTTCTTTTTAAAAAATTCCAAAGTTGTTTCTCTAATAAATTTATCAGAACTAACGTGGGACATCTAAGAGGAAAATGCAGTGTCATTTCCTTTATCCCTCCCCACCCACTTTCAGGAGGTCCTATACTCACCCTTCTACTTTTAAGAAAGTGGTTTTCAAAGTTTGATTTGTGGAAAGCCTGAGGAGTACTTGAGACAATTTCAGGAAGCCTACAAGTCAAAACTATTTTCATAATCATAAAGCAGATGTCTTTGCTTTAGAAAGAACAAACAAACTCTTAGAACATTTGTAATGAGGGGGCAAAGGCAAGGACAGTAAACTGCTGGTACTTAAAAGCAATTGAAGAGTGTCATAGAACTGTACTAGTAGTCATTGTATTCTTAACAACCACACTCCCAATTATACATCTTTATAATATTCAACATGACTAATTTTGAAGTGAACATAAAATACTTCTGCTACATACTAAGGTTTGATAGTTCTTTTAATATGAAGGACTTGTGTGATGGAGGTGCAAGCAGCACAAGCTGATAATGGAACATTTTCACTTAAAAGAATGTTTTGCAGACAAGCTCTGGTTATAAAGTCTTGCTTATTTACTGGATAATTTTTCATGAATGAATGCAGTGTGACTGTTACTCCAAGAAAAATAATTAGTAGTATTTGTTTGCAATGATAAAATTCAAGCTCTCAAAGGAAATTAGAAATTTGGAAGACTTGTGTTTTTAACTAATTTTAAAATTTTAAACCACAGGCTTGGAAGTTTTACAGTACATAAAAACCTTTTTTTTTTTTTGAGACAGAGTCTTGCCCAGTCACCCAGGCTGGTGTGCAACAGCACGATCTCGGCTCACCGCAACCTCCACCTCCCAGGTTCAAGCAATTCTCCTGCCTCAGCCTCCTGAGCAGCTGGAATTACAGGTGCATACTACCACACCCAGTTAATTTTTTTTTTTTTTTTGTATCTTTAGTAGAGATGAGGTTTCACCATGTTGGACAGGCTGGTCTTGAACTCCTGACTTCATGATCCACCTGCCTTGGCTTCCCAAAGTGCTGGAATTATAGGCGTGAGCCACCGCGCCTGGCCAAAACTTTTAAAATAATATCTGTACTGATATTAATGAGTATGATTTTTGATACTATGTATGAACATACCAGCATAACTCATTGGGCAAATATTTTCCAATGATCAATATATGATGCCACAAAATAATGCATGGATAAAGATTAATTCAAAGTGCCTGAGATCTCAATGTGTGTTAAAGTAACAGAATATAAACAGTACATTGTTATGGTTTTAGATTCCACAGTGCAAATAGCCTTTCAAAACCAATCATTTGTCCAGTTTTGGCATAGTACCAAAGACTATCTAAAACTACATAAAAATATCTAGTATAATACTTTTCCTTTTCCCACCTACATATCTGTGTCAGGCTGAAAGTTCTTCATACTCTTTACTAAAATAACCTATTGTAAAAGACCGATGCAAAAACAGACATGAGAATTCAGCCCTTTTCTGTGAAGTCAGATATCAAAGACATTTGCAAAAGTGTAAAACAATCAATGTCACTTCTTTTTGTTTTTAAATATATAGTTATTTTTCAAAGGTACAATTTAGTTTTAATCATTTTAAATATATGAATATATGTTTTTTTCTATTTCTCATTTTAAATTTTGATTACAGTAAACATAGATAAAAGACATATAAATAAAAGCTCTTTTAGGTCCTCAATAATATTTAAGAGAGCATAGGATCCTGAAACCAGAAAGTGAGAATCACCATTTTAAGGGCGCTTTCTTAAAAGGCTTTTTAGATGAAACTTTCCTAATTTCTTTTCTATTTCAACTGGAATAATTTAATGAGTTTCCCCAAATCTCATACTCTGGCATTAAGACAAGCAATTAATATTCATGAGCAGCTACTTTGTAACATAAACACAGCACTGCAATATGAACAGGAGGAAGATGACTAACCAAATGCCTTAAACTCCAACACCTGCAGATCCTAGGCCTGTGACATAAATGGGTAAAATAATCTCCATCTAAGAACTAAGCCCTTTCCACTTTCTTGAAACCCACCGCATTATTTTTTATGTTATCATTTTTGATAAAGACTTGAATTACAAGAATATTTTCATCTTGAAGCAACCTTAAGAAAACAATAGAGCAAGTTTCATTATAAATGGTCACCCACAGTACTGCCTTTTGGCTTTTACCCTGAGCACAGAAGAATACTTCCTGGCCCTCTTCCAGCTACGCCTCTCCCCACAGTGAAGAAGCTGCAGAGTCCAGGGGACATGCCATCGGGAGCCTGCTCCTAAACCCCATTTCACAAGCTCTTGACCCCAAAGTTCTCCATGAAATGGATTTGAATTGCTTTGATAACTTGTGTGAGCCTCTTTTCTAGATTTACCCTCCTGAGGGTGGGGACTGCACCCCCATGCCATGTGATGATCCCTAGATCTGAGGAGTAGGCACGGGGTCTTCTATGGCAGTGGACAGAACTTGTACAAGTAGACTGGAGTTTCTGGGACAGAGTAGGGACGAACAAGCAGGAATGCAGAACACAGTGTGAAGATGGGCTCTTCCTATGGCACCACATGCCACCCTAGAACTTTGAGAATAACAAATTTGAACTTTGCCTTCGTGGTAGTTAGGAAGGCATATTTGTCAAGATAGAAGGATAAAATATGTTTTACATAAGTTTGTTGACTTGGTTTATAACTTAATTATTGAAACATATGGAATATCAATGTGTATTTGAATTCCTTCTCCAAATCAAAAATATTAAAGGATGGGCTTGACTTTTGATATTTGGTTTAGAAATAGGAAGGGCTGGCCAGGCACAGTGGCTCTCATCTGTAATCACAGCACTTTGGGAGGCTGAGGCAGGTGGATAACCTGAGGTCAGGAGTTCAAGACCAGCCTGTACAACATGGCGAAACTCTGCCTCTATTAATAATACAAAAAATTAGCTGGTGTGGTGGCGGGTGTCTGTAATCCCAGCTACTTGGGAGGCTGAGACAGGAGAATTGCTTGAACCCAGGAGGCAGAGGTTGCAGTGAGCCGAGATCATGCCATTGCATTCCAGACTGAGTGACAGAGCGAGACTCTGTCTCAAAAAAAAAAAAAAAAAAAAGAAAAGAAAAGAAAAGAAATAGGAAGGGCTAGGGGAGAGAGAAGGAAGATGACCATTATACAGGTATATTCTGTCTAAAGACTACATTCTCAGATTCAGCTGAAGTATGCCAGACATTCTGATTTTTAAAGGAATATTAGGAATCTAAATTTGAATGCAGAAAGTTCTAATTTTAAAATCTTGACAACTAATTTTAAAAATTAACAACTCGTAGCAAACACTAAATAATGTGTTTAAATAATGTATTTTAATAATGTGACTAAATAATGTATTCTGTAGCCGAGAGCTGGCCAGAGGCCCACTAGCTCATAACAGTTTGAGCTTGAACAAAATTTGTAACACCACGGAGTTTCCAATGCTCTTCTTTCAGCATCCTTGCCAGCATCATGATTAATAAAAATGGCTACCTATCATTACATGCCAGGTATTACATTAAGATTGTTGAACATGCTATTTCAACAGCATTCATACTTCCCAGTGTTTTTGTTTGTTTGTTTTCATCCATGGGAAAGCTTAGGATCTCAACCACTCATTTTTACTTGTCCAGTCTCTTTTATAATGATTTGTAAGAAGAAATCTGTTTATGCTTTTGCTCAGCAAGTACAGTAAGGATAAAGTACATAGTCATGGATTAAAACATTTACCTGGTCTGTGGAGAGATTAAATCTTGGTGTAAATCGTTGTAATTAAGTGAGTTAATCTGCTCCCCATATTGATTCCAAGTCTGAAATTCAATAATAGGTTCTGGGCAAGTGAAACTTGAACCTTCTAAGCAATATGGACATTGGACATAAAACTCTTCTGCTTCTATGCCAATAAAGTGTCATCTCTCAATTGAAACTTCTTTTATAGCTTTTCTATAACTCCTTCAAATGGTCTTCTAGATGGGCTATAAAGTAGTTAATCAGAGTAAATTTAAAATTTGTACTTAGTACTAAAATGTAAGTTAATTGTATGTTTTCCCCCAAATCTAACCATTTGAAACATCTGGCAGGTAAATTTTAATACTTCATTCACTCTAATGGTGATAATTTTAGCAAGTTGTTAAACTACTTCTCACTTCCCCATCACAGTAGTCCAAAGGATGCAGCTAATGTTTCAGCATCTAAGCATCTCTTACAAACTCATTAGAGAAACAACCGGCCCTCTTTGGTTCATCATAAAGCAAAATGGAGCAGAACGTTATCATCTGTCCACTGCCCACCAGACAATGAAACCACTGGCCTTACTGTGAAAAAAGTTTAAAGTTTTCAGGAATCAAGGGCATTACATACAGAAAATTAATCTTTTTGCTGCCAAGTTTTATACTTTTGCATATCAATTTTCCCCAGCTGTGATAGTTTCTTTTATAACATCTGGTGGAGAGGAGGGATGCAGAACGATTATATTTAAGTACAGAAATACTTTTTTGATGATTATGGCCAACGAAATTATGAGAATTTTGTGACATGTAAATGATATAAATTATATAAAAACTAAAAATGCTCATTACTTTTAATTAAGAAATAAGTCATGAAAGATTTCTCAGTAGTTCTGAATAATGTGCATTATAAATGACAGATAATTATTCATGCAAAGAGGATCATTTATTGAATTCCTAATGTTCCTATTTCATTTTTACATTACAAAGCTATTTCTATTCAGTTCTTTTCTCTTAGTACTTTGCTATCTCTATTTAGCATTACGTAGCTAACTTGACTAATTTTTCTCCCCAGAATTATTCAGTATTCTACTCAATTATCTAACTGGTTTGTTCTCTTAGACATGGGAGACTTAACTGTTGATGCCTGTAATCCCAAGGGCAGGGAAACAGAATCTGGACAGGTCCAGACAGGTCTACATTCAAACCACTAAATGTTCCATTTCCATAAATTCTTTTCTGTGAACTTTATTGAACTTGACATTTGTTAAAGGTTCATGTAGACATGGCTTAGTCAACTACATAAAAACTAACATTTTTAAAAAGTGGACAAACACAGAATTAGCAATTCAGTAGTCAACAAACCCCTATCTCTTTTGACGACAGCAATACATTAAAAGGATTTCGGGAAGCATGCACAAGTTTCAACAGCCGAATTTACCAAGCAGAAGAAAGGAGATCAGAAGTCGAAGATCAACTCAATGAAATAAAACGAAAAGGCAAGATGACAGTAAAAAGGGTAAAAAGGAATGAACAGAGTCTCCAAGAAATATGAGACTATGTGAAAAGACCTAATCTACGTTTGATAGGTGTACCTGAATGTGAAGAAGAGAACGAATCCAAGCTGGAAAATACTCTTCAGGATATTATCCAGGA
>CAUYQU010004714.1:0-10170 GCA_963574635.1 Cheracebus regulus
TCAGCTACCGCATCTGGCCCTACAGTCACTTTTAAACCTAGAATCCAAAACCATGTTCCTGGTTGGTGGAGCCTACTCACTAGACCAAAAGAGAGGAGCATGTACATTTTTGAATGGGCACTCTGTCATGGGATGATGCAAGGGATGGGTGCGAGAGAAATGCTGGAGTAGGTCTAGGCACGTCCCAGTTCCTCATTCTGACTCATTTGGACAAGTAACTATTCTCCTTTGAAAAAGAAAAATAACAAGCTCTTATTTAAAAAAATGGGGCCAGGCATGGTGGCTCTTGCCTGTAGTCCCAGCACTTTGGGAAGCTGAGGCAGGCAGTTCACAAGGTCAGGAGTTTGAGACCAGCCTGGCCAATATGGTGAAACCCCGTCTCTACTAAAAATACAAAAATTAGCCAGGTGTGGTGGCACATGCTTGTAGTCCCAGCTACTTGGGAGGCTGAGGCAGGAGAATCACTTAAACTCGGGAAACAGAGTTTGCAGTGAGCCAAGATTGTGCCACTGCATTCCAGCCTGGGCTACAGAGCAAGACTGTTTCAAAAACAAAAAGACAAAAAGGAAAAGGAAAAAATAGTCCTGACACAGTGGCTCACACTTGTGATCCCAGCACTTTGACACCTGTAATCCTAGCACTTTGGGAGGCTGAGGTGGGAAGATTACTTGAGGCCAGGAGTTCGAGATCAGCCTGGGCAACATAAGAAGGTTCCATAACTACAAAAAATTTTGAAAAGGCCTCAGCAGAAATGGCGAGACATTTGGGCAAGACCTGGGACCCTGGGGTAGAAAGGGAGGTTGGCAGGGCTGATGAATTCTGCCCTGCCTGGGTTGAACCCTCTGGACATATAGGCTGTGACCCTGGCCATTTCTTTACCTCCAGGAGCTTATTGGCAAAACTGCCGAAAAGCTGTGCATGGGATGCAGCCAGAATAACCAGGTGCCTCTAGCCCCCTCCAGTCCTCTGCTCTGTGCTGTCCCAACCTTGGGGATCCCAGGGAGCAGTTAGAGCTCAGCAGGGTCCTGGCTCCCCAGGGAAGCAACACATCAGCCTCCCTGAGCACCACCACCTCCTCACACAGGTGGTCATGCACCTCAGGTTGTGGATGCGGCAGACCTGCTCCACACTCTCGGGCCTCCTCTGGGAGCTCATCAGGAAGATGGCGGATTGGACAGAGGTGAGAGTTCCCGAGGGACACCCAGGGGACAGAGAGAGGTGTGATGGCAGCCTGAACAGCAGACCTAGGTGGCAGGGGTGAACAGGGTGGGGGTGCCAGGCCCTGCGGCACAGGGGCACCCCAGAACTCTAGGATCGAGGCAAAGCAGCCAGGAGTGGGGCATTTCCTGTAGGCCCCAATACTCCCATGCCAGTCTAGCTCAGCAGGCAAGAAAGACTCACCCTTCGTGGGGCCTGGTGTGGTGACTCACAACTGTAATCCTAGCACTTTGGGAGGCACAGGTGGGTGGATCACCTGGGATGAGGAGTTCGAGACCAGCCTGGCTAACATGATGAAACCCTGTCTCTACTGAAAATACAAAAATTAACTGGGCGTGGTGATATGCACCTGTAATCAAAGCTACCTGGGAGGCTGAGGCAGGAGAATCACTTGAATTTGAAAGGCAGAGGTTGCAGTGAGCTGAGATTGCATCACTGCACTTTGGCCTGGGAGACAGAGTGAGACTCTGTCTCAAAAAATAAAAAATGAAAAGAAATAAAACTCACCATTTGCGGATTTGAGGACAGGAAGCTAAGGTATAGCTTGGGTATGCCTGGAACATCCAGAGTCAGTCCCATCCTGCCTGTGCCCCACATCTCCCATCCCATGCTCTGGTTCCCACCCAGCTCATCTGGCAAAAGACAGAGCCAACGGCTGCCTCCTGCTGACTCATCCCAGGCTTTGGCTTCTGGGACCTACTGTCTTTGGGTCTGGATGTGTTCCTTGCAGACCTGGAGGAGGAGCTGCTAAGGAGTCACCATGTGTTATGAGACCCCTCCTCTTCCTCAACTCCCTGTGACCCCTGCTTCTCAGACCTGGGGGGAATCAAGGGCACACAAATTGTCACCCTGGATGTGGGGCAAGGCTGCAAGGAGGAACAGGGAGTGTCTGCTACTGAGTTCAGGGTTTCTTTAAATTTTTATTTTTTGAAACAGGGTCTTGCTCTGTCAGCTAGTCTGGAGCACAGTGGTGCGATCTCTCCTACCTGCAAACTCTGCCTTCCAGGCTCAAGTGATTCTCTTGCCTCAGCCTCCCAAGTAGTTGGGATTACAGGTATGTGCCGCCACATGCAGCTAATTTTTGTATTTTTTTAGTATTTTTTGTATTTTTTTAGTAGACATAGGTTTTGTCATGTTGGCCAGGCTGGTCTCTTGAACTCCTGAGCTCAGGTGATCTGCCCACCTTGGCCTGCTAAAGTGATGGGATTATAGGCATAAGCCATGGCACCCTGCCTAACTTTTAAATTTTAACTTTTCTCTTTTTTGAGACAGTTTTGCTCTTGTCACACAGGCTGAAGAACAGTGGCACTTGGCTCACTGCAACCTCTGCCCCCAGATTCAAGTGATTTTCCTGCCTCTGCCTGCAGAGTTGCTGGGGCTACAGGTGCATGTATGTCCAGCTAATTTTTGTATTTTTTAGTAGAGATGGGGTTTCATCATTTTGGCCAGATTTTGGCATGGTGGCTCACGCATGTAATCCCAGTACTTTGGGAGGCCAAGGTGGGCGGATCATGAGGTAAGGAGATTGAGACCATCCTGGCCAACATGGTGAAACCCTGTCTCTACTAAAAACTACAAAAATTAGCTGGGTGTGGTGGTGTCAAGAGCCTGTAGTCCCAGCTAATCAGGAGGCGGAACCCAGGAGGTGGGGTTGCAGTGAGCCAAGATCATACCGCTGTACTGCAACCTGGCACCTGGCGACAAAGAGATACTCTGTCTCAAAAAAAAAATAAAAACACAGATGTCAAACAGTGATCAAGTCACTGGCCCCAAATGAAGCATGGAGGACACTTGCAGAAAATGCAGTGGGTTTGGATTATTAAACAGGTGTTTATGTTGGCTGGGAAATACAAAATTATTTTTCAAGAAGAAAACATTGCTACTGAGAAATATTTCACCATCTTGGCCAGGCTGGACTCGATGTCCTGACCTCAGGTGATATACACAGCTCAGGCTCCCAACTGGTGGGGGATTAAAAGCATGAGCCTCCAAGCGAAGCTATTTATTTATTAATTTATGTATCTGTCCATTTATTTATTTAGAGGCAGACTTGCATTTATTTATTTATTTAGTTATTTATTTACTGACGTACTTATGGAGAAGCAGGTCACCTTTAGTTATTTCTGTATTTATTTACTTATTTCTTTGTATATTTTGAGGCAGGCTTGGGTTTATGTGTTTATCTATATAGCTATCTAATTATTTAGAGGCAGCCCGACATTTACTCATTTATTTATTTAGACCCAGGCTGGCAACATTTATTATATACTTATGTGTTAGTGTGCAGCCGTGCATTTATTTACTTACTTATCTATCTCTATAATGATTTAGAGGCAGGCTTGCATTTATTTACTTAGATGCAGGCTCGCATTTATTTATTTATTTATTTATTATAGACAGAGTCTTGCTCTGTCACCAGGCTGGAGTGCAGTTGTGCAATCCTGACTCACTACAACCTCCGCCTCCTGGGTTCAAGCAATTCTTCCACCTCAGCCTCCCGAGTCGGTGGGACCACAGGCGCGTGCCACCACACCTGGCTAATGTTTTTATAGTTTTAGTAGAGACGAGGTTTCACCTCGTTGGCCAGAATGGTCTGGATCTCTTGACCTCATCATACCCCTGTCTCGGCCTCCCAAAATGCTGGGATTACAGGCGTAAGCCACCGTGCTCAGCCTTTATTTATTTACTTACTTACTTATTTATTTATTTACTTAGAGGCAGGCAGGCCGCCTTGCATTTATTTATTTATATAAATCTATATTTATTAAATTATTTTCACCTTAATACTTTTTTAACTTTTTAAGGCGGGGTTTCATCATGTTCTTCAGGCTGGTCTTCAACTCTCGACCTCAGGTGATCCACCAGCCTTGGCCTCCAAAGTGCTTGGATTATAGGCATAAGCCACCACGCCCAGTCTCACCTTATTATTTTTTAAATAGAGACAGGGTTTCTTTCACCATCTTGGCAAGGCTGATCTCGATGTCCTGACCTCAGGTGACATACCCAGCTCAGGCTCCCAATTGGTGGGGGATTAAAAGCATGAGCCTCCAAGCGGGACTATTTATTTATTGATTTATGTACCTATCTATTCATCGATTTATTTAGAGACAGACTTGCATTTATTTATTTATTTATTTATTTCCTGACATACTTACTTATGGAGAAGCAGGTTGCATTTAATTATTTATTTATTTGGGGCAGGCTTGGATTTATGTATTTATCTATCTAGCTATCTAATTATTTAGAGGCAGGCTCACGTTTACTCATTTATTTATTTAGACCCAGGCCGCCAACATTTATTTATATACTTATGTATTTGTGTGCAGGCTTGCATTTATTCATTTTCTTAAGTATCTATATAATGATTTAGAGGCTGGCTCGCATTTCTTAATTGATTGATTGATTGATTGATTTTAGATGGATTCTTGCTCTCTCACCAGGCTGGAGTGTAGTGGCACAATCTTGGCTGACTGCAGCCTCCCCCTCTTTGGTTCAAAGAATATTTTACTGGAGAATATAACTTACCACCTATTTGAGATTTACTCAGCTTCTCAAATCTCTAGACTTTTTGGCTGTATTTTTGAATTTTTCAAATACCGTTTCTTCAGAAAACTTCTCATTTCCACACTATCTTTCTTGTCTTTCAGATAGCCTATAATACAAATGTTACATATTTTGTTATTGCCTCACACATCCATGAGGATCGTTCTTTGCTTTTATATTCCATTTTATCTCTGTTGTTCAAATTGAATAAATTTTATTGCTTTGTCATCAAGCTTACATGTCCTATCTTCTGTCATCTCTGTCTGTTACTGAGTCCATCCAACAAGTTTTTTATTCTTTTCAAGAGTAAAACAAATAACAACAGGAATACACACAGAGTTTCTTTGACCATAGATCATGAGAGAAATAGCTGAGCAAGTTGTTTTCTTGCTTTCAGATGTTATCTCAGAAAAAGCATAATAAGGCTATTTACTTTTATTATTGCTTATTTATGCACTCACTTTCTTTCCCAAATTTGTATGTTATTTCTCCATATGTCAGCTACTTTATTCTGGACTTTTGCTTTTTCAGGTTGGACTTTTTGTTTCACTCATATTACATACTCTTGGGAGACAGCACAGATAGACTTGTCAGGGCCTTCATTTTTATCATTTTCTGGAAGAAGGCAGGTTAAAAGAGGAAAAAGCAAAGATAATATTTTTACAGTTAGTGGAGTAGCTATTATAATCAGTCCTATTTTAAAAACATGAAATAAATTTCTGATCAAGGCTATCAATCCTAGAAATATGCAACAGCACATTCAGAGGAAGCAAAATTGTCTGCTAAGGAGGAATATCTTCCTCTGCCCAGATATGCAACTATAATCTTTACCTTTATACAACTTTCTGATAAAGTAAAGGATATATGTATTAGAAAATATCATTATGTGTGATGGCATTGTCCCCAACACTCAATTCAGAAAGCTTTTCCAAAGTGTTCCCACTTCACAATCACTCATACTCAGGTGGTATACATGTATAGATATAAGTACAAGCATACCTTAAGCAAGACAGCCAATAAGGTGCTTACCACTTCCTTTCCCCATTTAAATTACCAAATGTTCTATTTTATAATTTTTTGTCGTGATTCTGACTTAATCTACAACTTTTAAGTTACAAAGAATATTATAATTTCCAAATATGGTATATTTTTTAGCCAATATATGTCATTGTCATTATCAAATGCATATTCTGGTTCATTTGGGGGAATAAACTGCCAATCAATTAATAATTGCGGTAAGTTAATACACTTTTCAAGGTGAATATTCATTTAACCACTCACGTCCATTTGAAATCCCGAAAATGCTGGTTAAGTTTCTTTCGTTGACTCAAATTTTTGTAGACCTTTGTTCTTAGGAAGTCTTATTCAGTGCCTACTTTTCCTCTTTGCTTTCTATGCATTTTCTCAAACTAATAGAATCAGCAGGCAACAAATAAACATTTTGTCATTTTTTGCCAGTATTGCCTAGTTCAAGCACCTTAGTCTTGTCTTGTTTTATGTACATATAAGAAAAGAATATGCCAGTCTTTGATTTCTGGTCTTCTTTAAAGTAAACAACTTCCCTCCATCACGCATTAGTGAGTGACTCTATAGTGCCACAATAACTTCACCTCAGAATTCTCACTTGGATCCTCATGATTCACTATTCTCATTGGAGTGTTCTTAATTGTCTAATCGATTAGGTACAATTACTCTTTCCCTATTGAAAAGTCATTTGCCGAAACTCCTGAGACTATAAATATTCAATCAAAACCCTTAGAACACAAACACAGTGATTGTACTATTAGATATGCTGATTTTAGTTATTCTCATTTTGAAGATTTACCTTTGCCATTTTCAACTAAGTTTTTACTATCCACGTGAATACAGGCACAGAATTCCAAACTGCTTTGCCTCTAAAAGTCAGTTGGGGAAAGAAAAGAAGCTTGTTCAAACTCATGGAAGAACATTTCTTATGCCTTCCTCAGACTACATTATTCTCAAGAATTCAGCTGACTGAATTGGGATTCAATTATGTTAGCTGGGTTAATTACTTATTCCTTACTAGTTCATATAACCTATTATAATTATTAGATTTTTCTTAACTTTTGCTATTTGGAGTCAAATACTCATATTGTCATGAATGTAATAATTCAACTTAAACAATAATCAATTCAAATTTCATTTCACCAAGTGGTGAGAATATACTGCAGATTTTAAGTACATGCAGAAAAATGAGGACTGCATATTACAATTCTTCCCATAAAAAAGCTAAATTGTGCATGAGTTTCCCCCAAGTTTGGAATTTAAAAAGATTGTTAACCAATTCAATCACAATATTCAATACTTAGTGCATTGAATGTTCTGTGCTACTTTCATCATGCCTGGTATGATGGAGACTAACAGTAGAATTACTGTTTAAGCTAGAGCACTCAAAGCTTTCTTTGCTCTTATTATGGGCCAGGTAAGAATATTTAGAGATAGTAGTTCATGAGAAAGAATGGTACTGCCTCTTCCATTACTTTAATTAAAAAAAACAAAAACAAAAACTTGTTTTCCTTGGATTTGATGCTGTTTTATATTTCTTTTAAAAGAAGGTTTGGACAATTATAAAATTTCTCATGTAACATGACCAATTGAAACTAGGATAAGGGTGAAAATGTCCAACATTGGATTGGAGTTTAGCAACAGCCAAGTTATTTATTTATGCATCTTACCATTCCAATTATCCAGCTATACATAAAGTTATGCTAGCACAACTTTATACTATGTAATCTAATTTTTAACATATCTTTAGTACTATAATATCACTATACTCTCCAAATTTCAGCTTTTCCCCCTGATTTTCCCTTCTATTCTACAAATAATGCAGTATGTCATGTGCCATTATTTAAACATCTCCAAATTATTTATTTACCAACCTTAGATTATTCCACTTTGATCATAATATATGGCTGCATTAGTTTCTGTTAAAAAAGTAACACAAACTAGTGGCTTAAAAAAACAAAAGTTTATTCTTTCATGATTTTGGAGGGTAGAAATATGAAATCAAGATGTTGTCAGAATTGTTGACTTCTTGTCATTGTTTAGAGGGATGTCTGTTCTATGTCTCTCTCCTAACTTATGTTTGTTGGCAACTCCTGACATTTCTTGGCTTGTGGTAGCATGCATTCAATCTCCACCTCTGCAGTCACATGGCATTCTCCTTGTGCAACTCTGTCTCTGTATCTCTTCTCCTCTTCCTCTAAGAAAATCAGTCACATTGTATTGATGGCTCACTCTACTTCAGTTCCTCATCTTAATTTAACTAACTAACCTTTCCCAAAATAAGGCCACTTTCTGAAGTTCTGGGGAAACAAATGTTGATGGACGTAAAGACCAAGTAAATGCTTATGACAAATTACTCAATGAAGGTCAGAGGATTTTAATTCATAAATCAATTAATTTACCTTTTACTGCTATAAGAATTTGAGTATTTATCTATTACTTCGAAATATGCTATTGAAACAAATCAGAGATAATAATTTAAAGTAATAATTTTGATTTGAAAAGCTAGACTTTTGATGAGACAATGAATTTGTAATTTATAAAAATTTGCAGAATTCTAAAGAAAATAATAGAATTTCTGGCCATAAGCAGATGATTAAAAAATAAGAGAAATACAGTCAGAAAGCCCAACTTTGAACAATAAATTAGTTTTTCTCTAGATTGTAAAAGTATCTTAAATATACTTTTATCTTAAGTATAAAAGAACAGTATCTTAAAGAGTGAGACACTGAGATCTCCATGACCTACAAGTACAGCTTGAAGAAAAGTGTATCACTGTTGTTTATCAGCGGGCCAGGTGATCAGCTTAAGATCTATGTGAGGAAATAATGGCCAACTAATTATCTCATAAAGTTAATGTTGGCATCTCATGTTCTCTGTGTTGAATATTTATGTTAACTTCCTAGATGAGAATAAAAATGCACACATACTCTTTGAAATAATTAGCTGTAGACCCAGTGTAAACAAATGTCTAACAGCACCCTGATGAAAATCAATTATAGTGGTATTCTACAGTTAAGACAAGCACAGTCAATACAGACAACAGCTGTGGTAATGTCCTCTGAAGATTGTTATGGTAGCAAAATCTGTGTTTTGCTCTGATTTATTTATTCCTTCCAATTTTCCCACTTTGTCTGTGAGTTTCCCAATGCCCTTCCAAAAAATACCTTTGTAGCTTAAGGTAACTGAAGATAGTTTATAGATTTTTTGAGGTGAGAAATTTGCAAAGTGAGTAATGGCAAAAAGAAAGCTGCTCATAAGTGCTTACTGGGAAGTGTAAGGGGAAAAAAAACAGGATTAAAAAAAAGATAAAAATAAATAAAAATAAGTGAAAAGATACTCAGTGACCTGTGGTGCAATATTAGAAAGTTTCTTTTTTTCTTCCTTTCCAACTTTTATTTTATGTTCACAGGTTATATGTGCAGGTTTGTTACATGGGTAAACTGCATGTCATGGGACCTTGGCATACAGATAATTTTGTTACTCAGGTAATCAGAATAATATTTAATAGTTGGTTTTCCATCCTCACCCTCCTTTTACCCTCCACCCTCAAATAGGTCCCAGAGTGTATAATTCCCTTTTTGCACTCCATATCTACTCAGTCGTTATCTCCCACTTATAATTGAGAACATGCAGTGTTTGATTTTCTGTTCCTGTATTAATTCACTTAAATAATGGTCTCCAGCCGCATCCATGTTTCTGTAAAGGTCATGATCTCATATTTTTCATTGCTGCACAATTTTCTATGCTGTATATGTACCACGTTTTCTTTATGTAGTCTAACATTGATGGGCATCTAAGTTTATTCTATGTTTTTGATATTGGGAATAGTGCTGCAGTGAATGTAAACATGCATGTGTCTTTGTGGTAGAATATTTATATTCCTTTGTGTATATATACTGAGTAATAGATTGCTGAGCCAAATGATAGTACTATTTTAAGTTCTGTTTTTCAGTTTCTTGAGAAATCAAAGAGACTGAACTAATTTACTTTTCTACTAGGAGTGCTTAAGTTTTCTCTTTTCTTCAACCTCACTAATATTTGTTTTGTTTTCTTGTCTCTTTTATAACAGCCATTCTGACTGGTGTGAGATGGTATCTCATGATGGTTTTAATTTACATGTCCCTAATGATTAGTGATATTGAACATTTTTATATGATTATTGGCTATATGTTTTTCTTCTTTTTAGAAGTTTCTGATCATGTCATTTGCCCACTTTTAATGGGGTTGCTTGTTTTTCCTGTTATTTGAGCTTCTTATATATTCTGGATATTAGACCTTCATCAGATGCATAGTTTGCAAACATTTATTTCCTACTATGTAAGATGTCTGTTTATTCTGTCAATAGTTTCTTTTTCTGTGTGGAAGCTCTTTCATTAGGTC
>CAUYQU010004715.1:0-68825 GCA_963574635.1 Cheracebus regulus
ACTAAAAGGGCTCCCAGTCCCGTACACTCCGCACCGAGAAGCACCGCGTCGGGGCACCAGCAAAACAGCTGCACTAGCCAAAAGAGTCATGCTGGTGACCCGTGTGGCTCCTCTGCCGGGAATCTTCCAGTTTGTCGGCAACAAAAATTCATCTGAAATTGCGGCATCCACTCGCTCTCTGTGCTTTCACTGGGAGCTACAATCCTGAGCTGCTGCTAAGCGGCCATCTTGGATCTCTCTCCGATGTGTCGTCTTTTATCCCTCACCCCCTTCCCAATCTTCCCCCCAGGTCCCCAAAATCCATTGTATCATTCTTATACCTTTGCATCCTCATAGCTAGCTGAGCTCCCACTTATAAGTGAGAACAAATAATATTTGTTTTTCATTCCTGAGTTACTTTACATAGAATAATGGTCTCCAACTCCATCCAGGCTGACGTGAATGCCATTATTTCATTCCTTTTTATGGCTGAGTAGTATTCCATAGTGTGTGTGTGTGTGTGTGTGTGTGTGTATACACGTATATATTATATATGTGTATATATATACTGTATGTATTATATATGTATATAATTTTTGTATGTATATATCATATATATATCATATATTTATGTGTGGTTTTTATATATACACAAACATATATATACTGTGGTATATATATATATATATATACATATATATATATACACCACATTTTCTTTATCCACTAGGTTGATGGGCATTTAGGCTGTTTCTCTATTTTTGCAGTTGTGAATTGTGCTGCAATAAATATGTGTGTGCAAGTGTCTTTTTCATGTAATGATTTCCTTTCACCTGGGGAGATACCTGGTAGTGGGACTGCTGGATCAAATGGTAGATCTATTTTTAGTTAAGGAATCTCCATACTGTTTTACATAGTGGTTGCACTAGTTTATATTCCCACCCAGCAGTGTAAAAGTGTTCCCGTTTCACCACATCTATGCCAACCTCCATTGTTTTTTGATTTTTAAATTATGGCCATTCATGCAGGAGTAAGGTGGTATCTCATCGTGGTTTTAATTTGCATTCCCCTGATAATTAGTGGTGTCAAGCATTTTTCATATGTTTCTTGGTCATTTGTATAGCTTTTAAAATTTTTTTATTATTTTATTTTTTTTTTGAGATGGAGTTTTGCTCTGTTGCCCAAGCTGGAGGGCTATGGCATGTTTTTGGTTCACTGTAACCTCTGCCTCCTGGGTTCAAGCCATTCTCCTGCCTCAGCCCCCTGCCCTGAGTAGGTGGGATGACAGGTATGCACCACTATGTTTGGCTAGTTTTTGTATTTTTAGTAGAGATGGGGTTTCACCATGTTGGCCACGGAGGTCTTGAACTCCTGACCTCAGGTGATCCATCCGCCTCAGCCTCCCATAGTGCTGGAATTACAGGTGTGAGCCATTGCACCTGGCCTGTATATCTTCTTTTGAGAATTGTCTATTCATGTCCTTAGCCCACTTTTTGATGAGATTATTATTTTCTTGCTGATTTGAGTTCCTCGTAGATTCTGGATATTAGACCTTTGTTGGATGCATAGTTTGCAAATGTTTTCTCCCAGTCTATGGATTATCTGTTTACTATGTTGATTATTTCTTTTGCTGTGCAGAACTTTTTTAGTTTAATTAGGTCCCATCTATTTTTGTTTTTGTTGCATTTGCTTTTGGGTTCATGGTCGTGAACTCTTTGCCTAAGCCAATGTCTAATAAAAGAGTTTTTCCAATATTATCTTTCAAAATTTTTATGGTTTTATGTCTTAGATTTAAGTCTTTGATCCATCTTGAGTTGATTTTTATATTAGATGAGAATTGAGGATCCAGTTTCATTATTCTACATGTGGCTTGGCAATTATTCCAGCACCATTTGTTGAATGCAGTGTCCTTTCCCCACTTTGTTTTTGTTTGCTTTGTCAAAGATCAGCTGGCTGTAAATATTTGGTTTTATTTCTGGGTTCTCTATTCTATTCCATGGGTCTACATGCCTATTTTATACCAGTACCATGTTGTTTTGGTAACCATAGCCTTGTAGGATAGTTTGAGTCAGGTAATGTGATGTCTCCAAATTTATTCTTTTTTCTTAGTCTTGCTTTGGCTATGCCGGGTTTTTTGGTTCTATATGAATTTTAGGATTTTTTTGTGTGTGTGTCTTTTTGGTTTTTTCCTTTTTGTGGAGAACAGGGTCTCACTATATTGCCCAGGCGGGTCTTGAACTCCTGGACTCAAGCTATCCTCCCGCCTCTGCCTTCCTAAGAACTGGGATTACAGGCGTGAGCCACAGTGTCTGGCAGGATTGTTTTTCTAGTTCTGTATTGAATGACAGTATTTTGATGGGAATTGCATTGAATCTGTATATTGCTTTTGGAAGTTTGGTCATTTTCACAATATTGATTCTACCCATCCATGAGCATGGGGTATATTTTCATTTATTTTCTGGCGTCAGTGTTTTCTTTTAGCAATGTTTTGTTGTTTTCCTTGTAGAGAGCTTTACCTCCTTGGTTAGGTATATTCCTAAGTATTTTATTTTATTTTTTTAGCTGTTGTAAAAGTGATTTGAGTTCTTGATTTCTCAGCTGATTTATTGTTGATTTATAGCAGTGCGACAGATTTGTGATTGATTTTGTATCTTGAAACTTTACTGAGTTCATTTTTCAGATCTAGGGGCTTTTAGGATGAGTCTTAACGGCATACCTAGGGTTTTCTAGGTATGTGATCACATCACTGATGGTGACAGTTTGACTTTTTCCCTACCCACACAATGCCTTTCTCTTGTCTGATGCTTTGGCTAGGACACTTTTAGTTTTCTTTAAATGTACAGTAAATTATTTTTGACTGTAGTTGTCCTGTTGTGCTACCAAACACAGGAAAAATACTAAATCTTATTCATTCAATCTAACAATATTTGTGTACCCATTAACCATCCCCACTTTTCTACCACCACCTCTACCCTAGCCAGCCTTTGGTAACCATCACTCTATCTCCATGAGTTCAACTGTTTCAATTTCTCTATTATGTTCTATGAGTCTATGTCCCTGTTTTTATGCAAATAATGATACAGTAGGTAGCTAGTCGGGTATGAGTGGGGCAGAAGAGAGCTTTCTCCCCCCCGGAAACACCAGGAGTGTTAGGCGACCATCAGGTGATGGCCAGGTGGTCAACTGTCTCTCTAACGTAATAATTGGTCAAAGCCAGTGCCAAGGAAAGGCAGTCGCTCCTAATAAATAGAAAACACCTGAAACTTACGATCAGCAGTTTCATGATAAGAGCTCAGGAGTTTGGCAAGTGGGGAGAAGTAACATAAGACCCCAAAAGTATGCCAATGTATAAAATCCCAAGTCAAAAGTTCAAGCCACACACTTGCCTCTAGTCACCTACTTGGTTCTCTTCCAAGTATACTTTCCTTCCTTTTATTCCTGTTATAATTTTTGTTTTTTCGAGACAGAGTCTCATTGTAGCCCAAGATCATGCAATAGCATGATCTTGGCTTGCTGCAACCTCCACCTCCCGGGTTCAAGCGATTCTCCTGCCTCAGCCTTCCAAGTAACTGGGACTACAGGTGCACACCACCATGTCTGGCTAATTTTTTTGTATATATTTTTTTTCTTTTTAAGATGGGGTTTCACCATGATGGCCAGGCTGGTCTTGAACTCCTGACCTCAGGTGATCCACCCACCTCAGCCTCCCAAAGTGCTAGGATTACAGCGTGAGCCACTGCGCCTGGCCCCTAATTTTTGTATTTTTAATAGAGACAGGGTCTCACTATGTTGGCCTGGCTGGTCTCAAACTCCTGACCTCAGGTGATCCACCTGCCTCAGGCTTCCAAAGTGCTGGAATTACAGGCATGAGCCAGTGTACCCAATCCTTGTTATAAAACTTCTTAATAAAACTTTCACTCTTGCTCTAAAACTTGCCTCAGTCTCTCCTTCTGCCTTATTCCCCTTAGCCAAATTCTTTCTTCTGAGGAGGCAAGAAATGAGGTTGCTGCAGACCCATATGGATTCACCACCAGTAACATTTTGGTGCTGTGTGACTCAGATATGTTCTGCTGCTAAGAGTACCATGCTCTTTTGGTTCCTATAGTTCTGCAGTATAATTTGAAGTCAGAGGTAATGTGATTTCTCCAGTTTTGTTCTTTATGCTCAAGATAGCTTTGGCTATTCTAGGTCTTTGCTGGTTCCATTTAAATTTTAGAATTATTTTTGCTATTTCTCTGAAGAATGTTATTGGTATTTTTATAGGGAATGTATTGAATCTGTAGATTGCTTTGGGTGTATGGACATTTTAATAATATTGATTCTTCCAATTAATGAACAGGAATTCCATTTTTTGGTGATCGCTTCAATTTCTTGCATCAGTGTTTTATAGTTTTTATTGTAGAGATTGTCCATGTCTTTGGTGAAGTTTATTCTTAGATGTTTCATTTTATTTGTCGCTATTGTAAATTGACTGACTTTCTTGATTTTTCAGATTGTTTGTTGTTGGCATAGAAAGGCTGTTGATTTTTATATGTTGGTTTGTATCCTGCAACTTTACCAAATTTATCAGTTCCAATAGTTTTTTGCTGGAGTCTTGAGGTTTTTCCAAATATAAGATCACACGATCTACAAACAAGGATAATTTGACTTTTTCTTTGCAATTTGGATGCCCTTTATTTCTTTCTCTTGTCTGATTGCTCTGGTAGCTAGGACTTCCAGTACTATGTTGAATAAGTGTTGAAAGTGGCATCCTTGTCTTGTTCCAGATCTTGGAGGGAAGTAAGTCCTTTCCCATTCAGTATGATACTAGCTGTGGGTCTGTTGTATATGAATTGTATTGTATTGAGATGCGTTCTTCTATACCGTTTTTTGAGGGTTTTATTTAAATCATGAAGGAATGGTCGAATTTTAACAAATGCTTTTTCAGCATCAACCGAAATGATCATATGATTTTTGTCCTGCATTCTGTTGATATATGTATCACATTGGTTGATTTACGTATGTTGAGCCTTTCTTAAGCTGAAGGAGGGAGTCTTTCTAGAAGCTGCGAGTTGTGCTTTCTGGTTTTGGGGGAGGGGTGACATAAACACTCCGTTGGCTGTCCCAGCTGGTGTCTTACTAGGTCGTGTGCTCCTGAAGTGAACAGGCTCAGAGCCCAGCACACCACCAGGACTTGTCCAGAAATTGCAATCCTTGTGGTCTAGACTGCCTTTCATTTAGGACCCCAGAGCCTGCAGGGACAGGGCTTGCCAGAAGTCAGGTTCCAACCAGTGGGAAGGACAGTTCATCTCTGGCTAGGTATAAATGCTTCCTCCATTGGCGTGGACTAAATTCTGCTTTGCTTTGCACTGTGATAGACTAGCACTGAGTTCCAATGCAAAGTCCCGCAATCTCTTCCCCCACTGCCAAGTACACAGATTCTGTCTGCACCGTGTGGCTGCTACTAGGGTATAGGGAAGGGGTGGTGTAGGGAAGTCAGGCAGGACTGTCTTTCCTACCTTCTCCAGTGCCTCTTTCCTCAATATACTCTTTTCAGGTACTGTCCCTCACCTGATTTTTGGTTCTCACAAAGATGTTTTGTGTGGAGAGTTGTTCAGTTTGGTGTTCTTGCAGGGGAGATGATCACTGGAGGCTTCTATTCAGTTGTCTTGCTCCACCTCTCAACATCTTTTCAAAAAATAATCACTAAAATAGTCTCAGAAATTCAGGTAACCTCTTTAGATTCAGTATTTTTTCCCACATGGTCCGGTATTTTATACTACATGTAATAGGACAGTCTACAAATATGAAAGTTACACAAATACAACTTCAAAAAACTTCCCTTTTTCTCTTCTAGACAGTAATTCAATTCTCAATCTTTCTGGTAAATACAGTAGAATTCAGGAACCTTTATTCCCAGTAAAAACCAAAATTCTGTCAGTTCCAATCAAATTAGAAATTCTATTTTTGGTTTCCTTTACTATACTGTTGTCCCAATTCTGCTTCCAGATTCAGAGGGAGGGAAATTGGTATTCAAATACATGCTTGACCAAAGTTGATGTCTTCTTTCCTGTTGTCTGGGCTGAACCCTAAGTTGGCACAACGATTCATATTCTGATCTGTTCCTATGGCATAGGTGACATTCAGAGGGTCTGGAGTGTAGCTTCACAGCATGTAAGATCCCATCAAATTGTAGCTGCTTGCTTGAGGACACCATACCTACATATTCTGTTAACACAGAGAGCTCTGCAGCATGGCTTCCTGAAACTGGCACATCAGCTTTTTCTTCCACTTAACTTTCAAGCTGCCAACCACGGACATAACAGGTGCAAATCAGGCCACTCTCTGCCCTGTGTGAACTAGAATTGTCAGACTAGAACTAGATTCAAATGTCACTGTCAACTCTATCACCCCAAACCCCAGTTGTTATGTGTTGTGAGAGAAGGGGTGGTAAGCAAAAACCTTTCCGCGTATTTTTTCCTCAAATTCTCTATTTCCAGCTCCATCATTTCCTGAATGGGAATGGTGTGGTGTGAAGCTCATTTTGGAAGAACTTTTAGTCATTGCACACCTGCTGCGACATCCTTTGAACTAATTATTGTTTTTGTTCTAAGCAGAATGTAGGGATGGCTAGGAAAGGAAATGAAGGCTGGGTGTGGTGGCTCATGCCTATAATCCCAGCACTTTGGGAGGCCAAAGTGGGTGGATTGCCTGAGCTCAGGAGTTTGAGACCAGCCTGGGCAACATGGTGAAACCCCATTTCTACAAAAAATACAAAAATCAGCTGGGTGTGGTGGTGGCGGGTGGCGGGTGCCTGTGGTTCCAGCTACCCACCCACTGCTCAGGAGACTGAGGTGGGAAGATTGCTTGAGCCTGTGGGTAGAGGCTGCAAGTGACCTGAGACTGTGCCACTGCACTCTAGCCTAGGTGACCCTGTCTCAAAAAGCAAATCAAACAAGTGGTTTATGTCACAAGGTTCATGCCACAAAACACTCTATGTAACCTTCTGCTAAGTCTCATCATCTAAGATAAGGAATGACTTCTGGACCTTATAATGGACAACTGAAATGGATTCCCACTTACAGCTAAGACAAGTGTAAATGGCACTTCACTTTTTCTCCTATGTAAGCAAAGAGTGAAACAGCTGCTTTCAGACATTGGGCAATGCATAACTGTGACCCCCCAATAAGTAAAAAAAGTGAGACAAGTCCATGACTATGTGGAAGCACGACAGAGGGAGAAAATACCAAGCGGAACACTTGTTTAGAGATAAACTGGAGTTTGGGGAGGACAGATACAATGTGTGGGGCATAATACAGGAGGGAGCTACTTATGGAGCTCCTTGGGCCTTTAGCTGAGTATCAAAAGATTAGAACTATGCCTTAATGCTTCTTTCAACCTTTATAGAGAATGTACCTTGAAAACTTTTGGCCACTTTTCAACTTCTATTTCTAATTAAATTTGTTGGAGGGATGAGTACCATCCAAGTGAACTATTAGTGACTTTATACTTTTTATGGGAGTTTTCACAACATGCAAAGGTAAAGAAAAAGCATAATCCATTGATGGGTTCAGTATGACTAGCTATAGCTGTACAGCAGAAATGAGGGTAGGGCTGGAGTGAGGGGGTAAGAAGGGGAGTTTGGCTCTACCCTGAAGGCAGTAAGAACGATTGGTTTAAGTCAGGAGAGGGTATACTAGATTTGTTTGGGAACGTTTACTCTAGTAGTATGGAGATCAGACAGGCTGTAGGCAGGATCAGTTAAGAAGTTGCTATGGCACTGTATGTACAAACTAAGCCTGATTAAAACAGAGACAACTAGTCTATAAAAGTTTATTGAAAGATGTTTTGCCTGGGTGTGGTGGCTCACGCCTGAGATCCCAGCACTTTGGAAGGCTGAGGCAGGCACATCACAAGGTCAAGAGTTCAGGACAGCCTAGCCCATGTGGTGAAACTCCATCTCTCAAAACAATACAAAAAAAATTGGCTGGACGTGGTGGTGGGCACCTGTAATCCCAGCTACTTGGGAGGCTGAGGCAGGAGATTCGCTTGAACCCAGGAGACAGAGGTTGCAGCGACCCAAGATTGCACCACTGCACTTCAGCCTTGGCAAGAAAGAGACTCTGTCTCAAAAAAAAAAAAAAGGCCTGCGCTGACTAGAGGTGGTAAACATAAATGGCTTAAGCAATTAAGCAGTGAAACTCCTGTGACAGAACAGAAAACACAGTACAGGACATAGTACGGTAGGTTGAGAGGTGGTTCAGTTTGGGAAGCACTGAGATTTTCTTCTTCTGTGAGATATTTAAAACCAAAGATGCATGTTCAGTATGCAGTTGTTTACATAGCTCAGAAAGGAAATCTCAGTTGGAGAGACTTGTGAGTCTTTGACAGGTGCCATCAGCCTAACAATAATTGCTGAAGGTGATCTAAAACATGTATGTAGGATAAAGGACTTTGAAAAGGAAACCAACACAAAAATATAACTTGCCCAACATTACCCACGTGGCGGATAGCAGAATTCACAAACTCAGTTCTGTCTAATCCAATACCTTTGTCCTCTCCACTGTGTCTTGCATAAATTAGAAATCTGAAAATTCACTGAAAACTGTAAAGTGTTATAAATGTATAAACATCTTTATTAAAACAAAGTAGCTTAATAAATACTTTCTGCAACATAAGGTAGGTAAACGTGTCACCTGCTCCCAAACTCTAAATTGTGTACATCAGTGAAGCTTCACTTACCTTTAATTCAAGAGTTCTATGGATGGGTTATATTGCCTTCGTCATAGTGGAAACTGACTGAGGAAAGAAAATGCTGGCCATGGGAGGGAGCCAAAAAAGTTCAGCCCTAGGTCAAGTTTTATTCAGGAGCATAGGCTTATGTGGCTTGTGCACTTGCCAGTATTTACTTCAAAAGGCAACTATCCAGTTGGCAACTATCCAATTCCAAGGTGATTTATTCTATTACAAGTAGTATCACTTAGTAGACTTTTGAAACAGGGTACATCTCTGACATTTAAAATGAACAGATGTAACTGGCATTGTAAAATTATTCTAATATGTAAGGTCAACAAACAAACTACATGGCAAGTATTTGGTGTAGTACTTTATTTTCTATTGTATTAAACGAAAGCCAGGAAAATACCAAGTTATTTTTAAAGGCAAATCTTTACTCCTTAAAGAAAAAATACAAACTGTGGTACTTTTAAGATAGATCGTTATATTTTACATAATATAAACAAAATCACTAATGCATCTGTATGTTTGGTTTCCTTAAACTACAATGAACCACAGAATGGGTGGAAAAATGCATTTACTTTTTGGTGGCAAATAAACATAATGGAAAAAACACGTTAACACATAGCATGCCTTTTTTTTTTTTCTTACTGTCTACACACAGGAACGGACATAACCAAGCCTTAATAGCCACCACCTCCTCTTCCCGGTCCAAAGTAGCCGGTTCCATAGGCCCCCCTAACACCACCTCGCTGGAATCCCCCAGATCCTCTGAAGCCTCCAATAGGCCCTCTGTAGTCTCCTCCAGAATTGCCTCTATAGCCACCTCGGGAAACTCCTCTAAAGCCTCCACCAACACCGCCACCATATCCTCCCCGAAAGGAGTTGGCGTTGCCACCATAGCCTCCGGTACCATAGCCTCCGCTACCATAGCCTCCGGTACCATAGCCTCCACTGCTATAGCCACTGCCATAGCCTCCACCACCGTAACTAGAACCTCCCCGTCTATATCCGCTTCCATTGTCATAGCGGGCCATCTTGGGAGGACGTGGACCATCACCATATCTAGAAAAAGCACAAAACCATCACTTTAGTGAAGTGTAATTTCTCAACCATGCACCAAATGTCATACTTGAAATTTTAGCACATAAAGGGAATGAAGCCAAATGCACAAATAGAAATTGAAATAAAATTGATCTGCTATTCTAAAATAGTCATCAATTCTATTGATCTGTTTTTTTTACATTTCCTTCTGGTTCAATCTCAAAGGTTTTGAATTTTGGCAGTATGTCATTACAAGTTTAGGATAGTCCTCTTTTACTCAGCTAAACAACATAATGTTCCAAGAAGGCAAGCATTAGTAGGAGAGGGTTCCTGCAGCTGCCAATAAACTGTTTGGTCTTTATCACCAAATGTTTTCCTGCATTAATTCTGAAGTATGATTTTGAAAAATGTCCTTGGCAATTATCTGTTTCCTGTGACAAATAAGGAAAATGAAGGCTAATGAAAAATAGCAGAAATCAAGATGGACCATCAACAACTCCAATTAAACATATTCCCAATCTGCTTATTACTCCTGTGCACCTTTTCTTCGAGACCAACACTACCAATTCAGCAGTTAAGTGAGAAATATGGCTGTATGGCCAGGCGCAGTGGTTCGCGTCTGTAATCCCAGCACTTTGGCAGGCCAAGGTGGGTGGATTACCTGAGGCCAGAAGTTCGAGAGTAGCCTGGGCAACATGGTGAAACCCTGTCTCTACTAAAAATACAAAAATTAGATGAGTGTGGTAGTGTGTGCTTGTAATCCCAACTACTCAAGGGGCTGAGGCAAAAGGATTGTTTGAACCTGGGAGGCAGATGTTGCAGTGAGCCAAGATGACGCAACTGCACTCCAGCCTGGGCCACAGATCAAGACTGCCTCTTAAAAAAGAAATATGGCTGGTATCTGTCTTTCTTCTTTCATTGCACTATTCCATTTTAGTCCATCACCAATTCCTACTGCTTCTACCACAAATCTGTCTAATCCAGTCACATCTCCCCATTTTAATTCTACCTACCACTGTAATTCAGGCCACCATCATATTTATACATCCCAAACTCTCTACATATATCCCATTCTTTCTAGTTTCTGTACTTTTATCCTTCACAGAAACAGATTATATATACAAAGGCTCCTTGCTCACCAGCTGTCCTACCAAAAATAGTATCTTTTTTTTTTTTTTTGGAGACAGAGTCACTATTGCCCAGGCTGGAGTGCAGCAGCTCAATCTCGGCTCACTGCAACCTCTGCCTTCCAGATTCAAGCAATTCTCCTGCCTCAGCCTCCTACTGAGTAGCTGGGATTACAGGCGCACGCCACCAAGCCTGGCTGCTATTTCTATTTCTGATAAGAGACGGGTTTCACCATGTTGGTCAGGCTGGTCTCAAACTCCTGACTTCATGATCCACCCACCTAAGCCTCCCAAAGTGCTGGGATTACAGGCATGAGCCACCACACCTGGCCAATAATCTCTCTTCTCAACACCCCTGAGTACTTCATTTGCATCTGCCTATGATACTGAGAAGGGCCACAGGATAGCATAATAAGAGCACTGTTTCAGGAGCCATGTTATCTGGGTTTGAATCTGGTTCTATCAGTTATTAGCTGTATGACCTTGGGTCTTAACTCATGTGCCCCGTTTCCTTATTAAAGAGGATGAGGATAACAATCTACCTATCTCATAAATAGATCAAATCCAATAAATCATTTTTGATGAGGAATTAGAGGACATTTTTGGATAACCTGACGAATTTTAATACATTAGTATATTATAGCATTACTAAAACACTTTAACGTTTTGGGGTGTGACTGGTATTGTGGCCATGTTCTTAAAAGATGAAGTGATAATGCCTGCTACTTCACCACAAATGATTAACCAAATGTACAAAATGCTGAAAATTAGTGAACCTAAATAAAGACTATACGGCTATACATTGTATCACTCTTCTGCCTTTTTGGTAGGTATTAAGAATTTGTAAATTAAAACTTGTGGGCAAAGAAACATTTAAAAAACCTAAAGCAAATAAAAATTTTAAGAATTAAGATAAATTTCTTTAATATCCATGCTCTAGTTGTTTAAACAAAAACACATACACATTTTTGAAAGCAATTTAACATCTCATAAATAATTTTTCTTTAGTGATGCCAAAATAGTACCATGGAAAGAGGACTATGTGAGCTGTGTCACTTCCCTGTCATGTCACCCACTCTGGACTATATATGCACTTGTAACATCCTTTTCTAGCTCTACTAACATGCACTCACTGATGCAATGGACCAATTACTAACAAGGGACTGACAAAAGTAACATTCTGAGCATGTTAGCGGGAACTAAACTCCCTATATATGGCATTTGTCTAGAATTTTAAGTAATAAGACTTCTATCACTAACTCTAGGATTCTAGGCCTACATAAACATCTCTCTCTTCTACTTAGTTCAAAGATAAGTTAATGGCACTCACCGTGTACTGCCAATCATAAGGTTGATACCAGCAGCTGAGGGTCTAGAGATTTGACGGATCATGTTCAGCATACGTTCATTTATGGGGTCCAACTGGCTGATGATAGCAGGTTGTTTGGTTACTTCAACAACCAGGGCCTCCATGGCTGCCCGGAGACCAGTGATACAGGCAGCAGCTTCATGAGATATTTGTAGTTTAATCCTAAAATGGAGAAAACCATTACTTTAAAAAACTACTTATAATGGCCCCAAACTTGGGAAAACACAGATACGAACAGTAATAATATAATCAGCACTAGCCTCTTAAAATTCACTGCCAGCTATTAAGGAGTCTTAAGTCATAAAGTCTATCAAGCCTAATAAAATATAATAAAATATATCTAATATATGCAGTATATATAAAAACCAAAGTCTGGCAATATGGATCATTGGGACTTTATTTATTTTTGAGACAGAGTCTCACACTGTCACCCAGGCTGGAGTGCAGTGATGTGATCTCTGTTTAATGCAACCTCCACCTCCCAGTTCAAGTGCTTCTCCTGCCACAGCCTCCCGAGTAGCTGGGATTACAGGTGTCTGCCACCACACTTGGCTTATTTTTTGTATATTTGGTAGAGATGGGGTTTCATTCTGTTGGACAGGCTGGTTTCGAACTCCTGAGCTCGTGACTCACCCACCTTGGCCTCCCAAAGTGATGAGATTACAGGCATGAGCCACTGTACCTGGCTTTATTTATTTATTTATTTATTTATTGAGTCAGAGTCTTACTCTGTTGCCCAGGCTGGAGTGCAGTGGTGTAATCTCGGCTCACTGCAACTTACACCTCCCAGGTTCAAGCGATTCTCCCGAGTTAGCCTCTGGAGTAGCTGGAACTACAGGTGTGCACACCTGACTACTGTTATATTTTTGGTAGAGCCAGGGTTTTACCATATTGCCCAGGCTGATCTTGAACTTCCTGAGCTCAAGTGATCTGCTGACTTGTCCTCCCAAAGTGTTGGGATTACTGGTGTGAGCCACTGCACATGGTCAAATCATTCCCACTTTAAAAGAATGAGTTAAGAGACCCAGAATCCTGGCATTTTCTAGGTTTTCAAGAATATGGTTGAGCCTACTGGCTGTCCATTAAGTTCTATTCCATTTTTGCCCAGCGCTTACCACCAATTTTGAATCAATATATCAAGTATGTGAAAAGGGTACTGAAGCTTTACTTAGACTGATTCCATAGTGCTGGTGTGCATGGTGGTAGACATGGCTCAAATTCTTAATGCATTTGCTTCTACTACTATCAGTTTAAGAACTTAATTTAGATTAGCAGCTAAATTCCATACCAGTCATCTACAAGCACAATCTGTCCATCGGATTGGACTTTCTTGGAAGCAAACAGAAGCAACTGCAAGGGAGTGACTAAAGTCATGCCTTTAGCAGAGATTGCTCGCGTTCGAATCTGCAAATGGATAAAGAGACAAGAAGAAATGGTTGACATTCCAACTTCCAAATACCACCATATACTGTGCTTTGAAAATCAAAATTCATGATCCTATTGATTTTAAAGACAATTTCAATTTTCAATGTAAACTTTTCTAGTCTTTTCTTACCTTTTCACCAAACACAAAGAAGGGAGATGGGTACTTCATGTCTTGGCTACTGAAAGGACAATTAACTGATGATTTGTGGATGAGTGCATTACGCCCTTCAGTGGTTAGAATCTTTCTCTTTTCCTTATGATAGCAAACATTGGGGTACACACCAAAGGCCAGGAGGGAGATAACAACATCCAAATTATTATCTGGTCCAGTGTTAGTAAACACTTGTGTCAGTAAACAATCTGTTAAGAGGAACAGAGTGAAAAAAAAATTCAGATTAACTGGCTGATCTTCATACTGCATCCAAACTTCAAGAAAATTCAGAAAACTGACTCTTCCTCTCACTGTTTTCACATAACTTGTCTGTGAAACTTTCTCTCTTCTCAGAATTCTAACACACAGATTAAGTTCAAGGAGAAATGTTGCCAAGTCTCCACAGGAAGAAAACTAAAACATATATTCTCTTACAGACTCAACCATAAATAAGCTTAGGGTGATTATTTTTATAAGTCCCCCAATCAACCATCTACTCTCAGATTAAGAGCTTGACTGATAGGACCATAGTCAAAATATTTATCTGCTATTCTTAAATAGCTGTTAGTTGTAGAGAAAATGGAGTAACAATCTAAGAGGGCACCCACTGGAATGAAGGCTGATGTTTTTACTCCGTTTACACTTTGAGTACTTAGCTGCTGACTGGGAAGTATGACAGTCAACTGCTGAGAGCACAGGCATACTCTGTTCTAGACAAACGAGTTCTAGTCTTATAACTTCCTAATTGGATGAATTTAGACAAATAATTCATACACTGGTGCCTGTTTCATTATCTATAAAATGCATCTCAAGATTCTAAAGATTCCTGCACATAATAGTTTTCTTTCCTATAATTTTGAGGAAAAAAATAAAATTTCAGCTGTCTTATGACAGAAGATAACCACTCACTACTTTTAGTTATTCACAGCTTTTAAAAATTTACGATCTTGCCCAACTACCTTCTGTCTCTCAACAGGTCTATTTCTGGTTATGCATTCCAGTTCTCAATGTTTTAGGAAATAACTGTATTTTAACCTAGCTAGAAAAAGAGAAGTACTACAGCTCATCTTTGTATCAAGAAACAAGAGTTGTTTCTTTTTTTGAGACTGAGTTTTGCTCTTGTTGCCCAGACTGGACTGCAATGATGCGATCTCAGCTCACTGCAACCTCTGCCTCCAGGGTTGCAGTGATTCTCCTGCCTCAGGCTCCTGAGTAGCTGGAATTACAGGCGTGCACCACCATGTCTGGCTAATTTTGTATTTTTAGTAGAAACGAAGTTTCTCCATGTCGGTCAGGCTGCTCTTGAACTCCTGATCTCAGGCGATCCACCCACTTTGGCCTCCCAAAGTTTTGGGATTTCAGGCGTGAGCAACTGTGCCTGGCCAAGAGTTGTTTTTTTTCTATATTAGATGTCATAAGGTCCTCTAATCATCTGTACACCGATGTATAAATTAAGGCCATTTAAAATTTAATGCGGTAAAATTTACTTCCAAGTCTAAATGCTAAATAAATCACTTCTCAAACCATTATGTTATTCAGCAAAGTACTCATTCTATGAGCTAGACCGGTGTTCATGGCAAGCTAGACCAGTGTTCATGAGAACTAAGAAATAGCTGGGAATACATAAAAATTACAGGGTCTAAAATTTGAAGTTAAAATATACTTTGCTGCCAACTTGCATGTACTATATAAATGTCACTTTAAATATATCTTAAGAATGGGAGAAGTCTTACCTTCTGGAAACCCGGAATTAATCAAAATCTCTTTGAGCTGAACTTTGGCTTCCCAAGTCATTCTTAGTGTAGCCATATTAAGTCTTTTGTGCTCACAAAAACGTATCTCTGCTTCTTCTCCACCCATTCTAGCATCATCCCAGGCTTGGAATACTGATAAAAGAGCTACATGATCAGAAAATCTGTTTCCAGCAAAATTTCGATGGATATAGCCCAGCCGCTTTCCTTCATTGATAAAAGGCTCTGGGAAGCAGGTAGCAGCAGCAATGGTACAGATAGCATCTCCCACGCTGAAATACACAAAGACAATTAAATTCAGACTAGATCACAATCTTGTTGCCAGCAGCTCAGGTAGTACTGTTGACTGTGGGTTGCAGTATTTATGTCTATGATTCCTTCATTTGCAACGAAACTGGCTTAACGAAGAACTTTACAGCTGCTCTCCTCAGAATTGGAAAGAAAAAAAAGAAGCATTCCAATGGTCACATATTTACCATAAATTATGACCAAGTATACTTTTCCTTTTATATTCTCTCTTCCCCATCATACCAAATCTCTTAATCTTCAACATTTTCTGATAAAACTCTTCCTGATGCTGCTCTTTCAAGGGACAACTATAAACAAATTAACTTGGGAGGTACACCTTCCCCCCACCTTGAGAAGACAGGGTCTCACTCTGGTTGCCTAGGCTCGAGTGCAGTGGCATGATCACTGCACCCTCAACCTCCTGGGCTCAGGTGATCTTCCCACTTCAGCCTCCCAAGTAGCTGAGACTAAAGGTGCACGCCACCAAGCCTGGCCAATTCTTTTATAGAGACAGGGTTCCACCATGTTGCCCAGGCTGGTATCAAACTCCTGGGACTCAAGTGACCCTACCACCTTGGCCTCCCAAAGTGCTAAGATTACAGGTGTGAGCCACAATGCCTGACCAGCTGCTCTGAGAAACTAGTGCACTTTCCCCCCAAGCTGGGCTCAGATACCCATCTACTGGAACTGTGAATTATTTTCATGTTATACTTCTCTCAGTATCTAGGTATGTCATTTCCCTTAAGAACATTTAGGCTTTTTTTCCTTCTATCTGAGCCAATGCTGCTTTTACAGAAAGGAGAAGATTCTGAAATTATTCTACCACTTAACAAAGAGGAATAAAACAAAGCACTTACTAGAAAATACACCCCATTATCATCATTTTGCCAAAACGAGGCTCAATGGGGAGTTTAGCCAGGATTCGTCCCAAAGGAGTCAACTCATCATTGGCATCTAATGCATCAAGCTCTGTGGGGAGATAGTTCTTTGTGAGTACAAACAAATGAACACTAATTTTAGGCAGACAAAACATTTCTTTGTAAATTAAGGTTAGTTCACTTTAGAGTTCCTCCTTTTGTCAAACCAATTGCTAGTACCATGTCTATAGCCAACAATTCTGTTTACTCAAAAAAAAAAACAAAAAAAAAAATCAAAATCTGGAGCATACAACATAAGGTACTAGAACTACATCCTGTAGGTTATAGAAACAAATACAATTCATGTGAAGTCTATTAATAACTATAATAGCAGCATAAATTTCTATATGCCATAAGAAGTCTGACACCCAAGTGTTAATGTTCAAAAATAAATGAGGAGAAAATTCTGAAGTCACATAGCAGGTAAATGCTAGATTCAAAATTCAAATTCAGATCTAGCTCCAATGCCCTTAACTTTCATCACACTGTACTACGTTGCTTCTATAAAAATTTTAGCAAGAAAACATAAATGTTCTAGGCTGGACGTGGTTGCTCATGCCTGTAATTCCAGCACTTTCGGAGGCTGAGGTGGGTGGATCCCTTGAGGTCGGGAGTTTCAGACCAGCCTGGCCAACATGGTGAAAACACATCCTCCACTATAAATACAAAAATTAACCAGGTGTGGTGGCGTGTGCCTGTAGTCTCAGCTACTCAGGAGGCTGAGGCAGAATGGCTTGAACCTAGGAGGTGAAGGTTGTAGTGAGCCAAGATCGCACCACTGCACTCCAGCCTGGGTGACAGAGCAAGATTCGGTCTCCAAAAAAAGAAGAAGAAGAAAGGCTGGGCATGGTGGCTCACACCTGTAATCTCAGTGTTTTGAGAGACCAAGGCAGGCAGATCACCTGACGTCAGGAGTTTGAGACTAGGCTGGCCAACAAGGTGAAACCCCATCCCATCCCTACTAAAAATACAAAAAATTAGCTGGACATGATGGCATACACCTGTGATCCCAGCTATTTGGGAGGCTAAAGCAGGAGAATCAATTGAACCTGGGAGGCGGAGGCTGCAGTGAGCTGAGATTATGCCACGGCACTCCAGCCTGGGCGACAGAGACTCCATCTCAAAAAAAAATAAAAAAATAAAAAAAGGTGGGTATCATGAGTAAGTCATGTTCTGATCTTTAGTGCATAGTTAAGAGATATGATGCCTTAAAAAAAAATTTTTTTTAAAGTAAGACTCACATTGTCCCTTTCTTCCCCATCATTGCTCATTAGAATAGTGACTACACTAAGAACCTAAGGTAAGACTGGAAGCCTTATTATTATTATCACAGCCCTGCTGACTACACTACATCTTAATCTTGATTCATTTCTTAAGTGTTATCTGCCAGGACAAGATAGATATGATTAATATTTGTATTAAGTAGGTTTGTATTTGAAAGTACCTCTAAGAGTATGTTCTGCTTCGATCACAGCATCCAAAGGGGGAGGTTCAATTGCTTTGGCCAGAAACTGGCCAATTCCTCCTAGACGCAGAAGTTTTATGCTAAGAGCAATTTCATGTAATGGTGTTCGGAACATCTCTGGTGTCATGTGGGTTTCAAGTCTAAGAGAAGATAAACATAAAATAACCATCCTCCTTGTGTACACACAGATGTTAGTTTAGTAAACTCTTTGCAGCAAGGTCACCAGGGATATAGAGCTGCCCTTTCCTCATCCTTTTATTTTACAATTACCACTGAACCTTTTATCATTCACTATACAAACTGCTGACAAAATTTAATCTGGTTGCATAATGGTTTCTGACTTGTGCTCACAGATGGCCTTTTCAGCTGAGAAATGAAGAAAAATGGAAAAATTATCCAAAATCTCTAATGTTATTAGCCCTACCCATGGTCTCTACAGGCCTTGCCTGTTGACAAACATGGGTTAAAAAACGACAGCAAGACTTTTCACAGGATAACTCATACTAACGTTTCTCTACAACCTCCTCATCTTCCTAGTTCAATTTTAGTGCCGCTAGAAAGGCTCTTATGATCTCACTAAAATCCAGAACTTTTTAAGTGCTGACATAACACTTAAAAGAAATGCTCATTAAAGCATTTTGGATTTCATATTTTCAGATTCAGAATGCCCGACTGGTAAATTCAATGCAAATATTTTTTTTAAAAAAATCAAAAATCTTAAAACCACTTCTGGTCCCAAGCATTTCAGAAAACAGATATGACCTGTATAAATTAACAATAGGAAATATTTATTGGGAGATAGTGATGTGTCAATATTCAAAGTATTCTACACTATTAACTCATTTAATTATTTGTTATCAATCATATGGGTCAGGCATTATTTACCATATTCCTTTTACATCTGAGGTAACAAGAGAGTCTAAGTAACCTAGTATTTTATAGAATGAGGGAAATGCAGGCCTAAGGAGTAACTACTTAAGTGTTATGCAATGTATCAGACACAAACAATATTAAAATCTAGGTCTATTTCTAATTCAGCCTTATTCTCTATAAATGATTTGTGATGAAGATTTTTAAGAAACATCTACACCTGATTCCAACATGATTGGCAAGATTTACATCAATCAGCTTAAAGTGGCAAGTTTTCCTAAGAGAACAGAACAAAAATTCCTTACTAAATGCCAAGAATTGGTTTTACCTCTCAAAACGAGCTCGGCTGCAGAGGTGAAAGCAGAATCCAGGCCGTACTCGGCCAGCTCGCCCTTTCCGCTGCTCAAGGTTTGTTTTTGATGCCCATACTGTAGCATAGTTGGTCATATTGTTGTGAGCAGTGAAGAGTTTCACTTTCTGCCTACATGGGAAAAAAGTGGTTAACTCTAAGACTCATATGTATTACCAATAACTATTATATATCCACTAAATAGTGAATGCTTTCCACTACGTAGTGAAAGCCATGCATACTTGAGACATCTATTCATGAATGGCACAAGAATCAGCAATTTGACTGCACACTTGTAGTTGTCAACCTACTAAATGGCAATGTAACATCCACATGCTACTTACCAGCTCAACTGTCTTGGCTCAAATTTCCATGCCTCATCTGTTAATGAGCATACTATTATCTACCTTACAGAGTTTGTATTTGTAAACATTAACAAGTGCAAAGCATTTAAATGGAATATGGCACATAACGAAAGAGGTAATTATTCAGGCCATCCCTATTTCAAAGTTAAATGTAACTTTTAGGGTATCTGCATTTAGTGATGCCTGTGTGGTCCTTTTGAACCCCCAAGCAACCTCAGATTCCTTCAATATTACATATAGAGACTGCTGTCACTAAACTACTGAGATTGGCACAGAATGCTCTTCATCATTTCCTAAAATGGACGTTGGCAGCAAATTGTTTTCACTGTCAGGACAGGCTAAGGGTTTATACAGAGAAGACATGGGGCACAAGTTGACCAGATATAACCAAGTTTCAACTTTTTTGCCCTTTTTTGTCTAAAGTATCAATTACCATGTAATTCCTGTATCTATACATAATGTCTCCTGGTATATTTTCCAGGCTCATCTCATACCAAAATGAGAACTTTAATCCTTAAAGAAGTGTCCTTCAAGGTGGGATATTTGTCATGTGCTAAACACTGGTCATCATTATTCACCAAATACGTGCTACAGTACGGAACTGTTCAATGGAAACATCCAATAGGAAATGAGCGAAACACCAGCAGACAGACAAGAGCAATAAGAAGCAATCATCAGTTAGTTTCAAGCTTTGTTGCTTTCTACAACTGATGTGCAGTAATCAATACAAGTAATTACGCATAATTATCAATTATCTAAAATCCTACACAGATGCATAATAATTCTGGAGATACAAGAACACAGGAGTTTACATAAGGTGTTTTCGATTCTGTTAACAGGTAAGAAGTTTCCAGTTGATAACACTGTAACAGGCAAACAGATTTCTTGGTAACTTACTTGCAGGAGTCAATGACATAGACAACATCATTTATGGTAATGCTTGTTTCAGCAATATTTGTGGACAAAATAACCTGTAAAAAAAGAAAAATTACACTCTAGGAAATATTCTATGCACTTGACAGGACTGATTTGCGTGTGTATGTAACAAATGACAAGTAAATTACAGAAGCCCTAAAAAAATCACTTGCCCATTGACTGATTAATGAACAATCTACTAAGTTCAGAGAGTGAAGACTTCTTTTTTCTTCCTCAATTTAGATGGCTTACAATTTTTTGGGTAGCTCTTTTAAGGCCCATAACATTTGTTTAATATCTACATCACTTCCAATCCCACCACTGTAATGTTTAATATTTACCTTGGTTACTCCAACTGGTACTGGATCAAACACTTTGCGCTGTTCCTCTCGAGGAATCTGAGAATGCAGGGGTAAAATCTGATACCGATGGCTTCCTATAACAATACGGAACAATTAGGGACTAAAAATAGGAGCTGGTTTAAAACATCTATTATATGTATTTTTATTCAAAAGTAGAGACAACACAAAATTTTCTGTTTTCACATACTGGCTAAGGTGCTAGAAAAACATTCATTTTCACTCTCAAATATGCGAGAATTCAAAGACTCATACCAAAATGTGGATTCATTTCCAAATGCTTCTGCATAGTATAAATCAAATTCCAGCCAGGCAAAAACACCAACACAGCTCCAGGAACATTAAGGGTTTCAATGTACTTAAGTAGAGCTTCAATGAGTTCAAAAGGAGTTTCCTTTTCGTTCAATTGAGACATGCTCAACCTTGTTTCTGGACCATATTCATCACCACAGATCAAGTTGCAATTTGCCTGTAAAAAATAGAAATATATATTTTGGATTGTCTCAGTTACTACAGCTCATGAGGTAACTCTTCTAGATTTGTTTTTCATATTTAAATAACTCATGTTATTATTCTAGTTGACTAGTCACACACTACAGTACACAGAAGAAATTTAATTTCCAAAAAATGTAGCGCTTACATCAATATACTGAATTTTTCTACTAACTATTATTTCTCACAGGACAGGACTAAAGCTCAAGCACAAATTTTTAAATTTGACTCTGAAACCTCTCATGGAGTCTTCTACTGACTATATTTCTCTTCCTGAAATAATGTGGTAGTTTCCAGAAAGTCTACATTAGAATCAGTGATCAAGTTGAGAAACAGTTGTTATAATTGGTCTTTATCCTGCTAAATTTTCTAATTCACTGTTCATTTACATCTTCACATCTTTTGATTAAAAAGATATAATCTTAGGTTTCCTAGCAAATTCTGCATTGCTGGCTGTCACAGTCTGTATTTCCAGTTAAACGATCCTTTTTCACACTATCATTTGTCCAACTCTCAAGCAATACAAAGTCTTTTCTTTCCTGCTTCTCCTAGGAAATCCCTCACTATTCCCTCATTTAATACTCTGTCTACCTGATAATGTCATCTCCACAGTCTCTCATAGTTAAAGCTATAGCTGCTGCTTCTTTTTTGGGGACAAAGTCTCACTCTAGCCTAGGCTGCAATGCAGCGGCGCAATCTCAGCTCACTACAACCTCCAACCCCTGGGTTCAAGCAATTCTCTTACATCGGCCTCCCGAGTAGCTGGGATTACAGGCAACTGCCGCATCACCTGGCTAATTTTTGTATATATTTAGTAGAGACAGGGTTTCACCATCTCGGCCAGGCTGGTCTTGAACTCCTGATCATGTGATCCACCTGCCTCGGCCTCCCAAAGTACTGGGATTACAAGCGTGAGCCATGTCTGGCTTAGCTGCTGTTTCTTAAACTTTACTGTATGTAAGGATCACCTGTGGATCTTATTAAAATGTAGATTCTGATTCAGTAGATCTAGAGTGGGGCACAGGATTTTGCCTTTCTACCAGTTTCCCAGGTGCTGCAGCCTACTGAAAACACTTTGTAGCAAAACCTTACACAACGGCGTTGTCTCTAACCACGCCTGGCCTTTAAACATCTTATTCTTTGTTTTCTTTTGACTTTCTATGCCAGAGACAATTTAACTCATGAGAGAAAACAGAATGTCACTGAACTTTGATTTTTTTGCAGTAACATACATCAGTTAATCCAAAAGCAGACATTACAGTCAGTTTGTAAAAAAGTGTTCTGTAATGCTATTTATATACATTGCATGTTATATTAACTCATCTTTTTTTCTCTGCATTGACAATTTGCCCACAGTGGAAATTCTTCATGAAATTCACTTACATCATCATCCTCACCACCATCATCATCCTTATCCTTCTTCTTCTTGTCTTTTGGTGGAGGAACAAAGTGGGTCATCTGAATGCAGTCTTCCAGGAAATATTCTGCCAGGGACAAATCAGTCGGGTAAGTATTACCAACTTTCACAACAGAGCAGACTCAAATTCATTTGCTAATTCATAGTTCAAAATACCCCTCCAGTCTGATTCTTCACAAATGTCAAAAAATTCTAGTAGCAATAGCCTTATTTTCCTAATCAAACTCAGCGTTTCCCTTTCTCAGACCTTGAAGGAGGGTGAGGTCTCTTTTATACATGTTTCCACAAAGCCAGTTGGGGTATCTTCTGTGTATATTATTTACAGAAAGCCCATTGTGCGCAAGCACTATGCTATGTATAGCATAGTGTGGGTGTTATATATGGAAAGAATAACTTCATTACAACAATATACCACAGTTCGTCCTTCCTCTATCAGTATGCACAAAGTGGTTTCTTTCTAGTCATTCTGAAGGATCTCAATGCAAGGACTGTAAGATCTGTTGGGCAGTTATGCCTGAGATTCTTAGATGGCTCCAGAATGTCCCTGTAATTGAAACATCCTCTATATCCAGACTCCCAAAGTGATCCTATCAGTGACTTACTCCTCATGATGTTAGAACTTGATCACTTGTGGTAGTGCCTGCCAAGTTTCTTCATTATAAAGTTACTCCTTTTCCCCCCTTCCCATATTGTATACTTTAGAAGTTATTAAACATAGCCCACTAAGGGGTTAGGAAGTTTAGGCTCACTTGTTTGAAAACTGGGGAGAACATTTACATAAATTATTTAAAATTCTTTTCTAAGAGAGGCTTGTCACTATTCCCTTTATTAAACCACATATTTACATATGGGTGTAGAGACATAAATTTATATTTTACATTTCGGTAATTCAATACCATGTTATTTTTTTCCCTCAAACTATTCCAGCTTTGACCACTGGGAGCTCTTTCAGGCTAGCTCCTGTGTGTCCCTTTACCCCATCATTATGGGCTTAAGTACTCCCTTACTTTAAGTCACATTGATGTTCAGGCTCATTTTTGTGTACTTGGTTTTATCCTAGAAGCAGCCCTTTCTCTAGGAATACCTGGTTCCTTTAACTGGAGAATGGCATTAAAAACAAAATCTGGATGTGGGACATGTCCCTTTCTATTGTGTGTCACTGCTTCCACTCCTGTTCAGCAGACAGAGCTAGAAAAAAATGTTTAAGTATGCTAACACACGTATCCACACCTATCTATAATTATTTCTATACCTGTCCATTTGTATCTTCATTTAGCTAAACACAAGTTCATACCAATTTTTGATTCTAATCCAGTACCATATGGTTTGTTCCAGCAATCCCACTTATCCTTAACTTCTCTTTCTAGTAGTAAGAAACTGAGCTCCCACCACTTGCATCCATTTACTCGTTATGTCAATCCCAGTACACATATACAGCAGTTTTAGAATTAACCCATACCCCGGTGAAACACACCTGGCTTAGCATGCTGGCATAGCTATAACATCATTTCATATCTCTTATTTTCATGCCCTCAATTAGAATGTGGCCATTTTTTTTTACTCCCCAAACAAAGCTACCAGATGACCGTCTTAGAAAACCATGAGAACAACTCCTAAAGATAGTAAAGAAGGCTGAATGCAGTGTCTCTCGCCTGTAATCCCAGAACTTTGGGAGGCAGAGGCAGGCTGACTTCAGGAGTTTGAGACCAGCTTGGGCAACAGGGTGAGACCCTGTCTCTGCAAAAGATACTAAAATTAGCCAGGTTCGGTGGTGTGCACCTGTGATCCCAGCTACTTAGGAAGCTGAGATGGGAGGACTAGATGGGCCTGGGAGGCAGATTGCAGTGAGCCGAGACTGCACCACTGCACTCTAGCCTGGGTGACAGAGTGAGACCCTGTCTCAGAAAAACAAAAAGATACCAAAGAATTCTCATGTACCAGAATACATAACCTTGATATACGTCCCTAAATCTTAATTCAAAATCTAGTTGTTCAGGCTCTAAAAAAGATTCTTAATTTGATCCTGGCTACTTAAACTTTTAATAGTATTTCCTCTAATTACCTATATACCACAGTGATTTCCCTTTCACTGTACATTATAATTTTTGTAAGTCTGGCTATTATAAGTAAAGGTCTTTTCGGAAACTTACTGGATATGCAAACTACTCAAATAGCAAATGAAACCTGGTCTCACTTTTTAGACTGTACTCACTAGTCTACAAAATCACAGACAAGAAACTCCTCAAAAATGCTGATAGATTTGATACTGTAATTTGGTCTGTATTTTAAATATTCTTTAATTTTAACTCCAATCTCTAGGATTAAGAAAATCCAAACCCTACTGCACAGATGATGTTCCTATGACACCCCAATAACATTACCTTGAACTGGGTAAGTCCTCCCATAAACTTCTATGATGGGGCAATTGAAGAAGTATTCACAGAACATGCTGGTATCAATAGTAGCAGACATAAGAACAATGCGAACCTCAGGATAAGCCTGAACCACATCACGCAGTACTACCAAAAGGAAGTCAGTCTATTAAAACACAAACACAAAAATTTTAAAATTACATTAAGTTTATACAAGTTATGCCTAAAAGAGTTATATAGCCTCAAGACATCAGTTTAATTCAGTTTCTTACATGGCTCACAGAAGTGCAAGAAGAAGGACCACAGTGGTATACAATAATTTTAACAACAGTTGTAGCCTAATAATTGTGGAGATTAGAAATGAGTGCTATTTAGGTAGGGGGAAAGGATGAAGGAAGAAAAAAAATCACTAATGAGAGCAAAGATTTCATCTCAAAATATTCAATGAAATCTAAATTTGCAGAAGCATAACTTCAGCAAAAACGGAAAAGCCGTTTAAGTTAAAATTCAGCTATCCAATCATCTGTAAAGCTAATTTCTAAAAGACTGAAAAAGTCTTATTTGGTTCAGTCAAACGAAAGAATGAAACGTAAATCATTTATCAACCTAACAACATGAAAGCTAAAACTGATACAACTTTTATCTGGCTATATGGTTCTCTCCACCCCTTTCCACCTCCACCAACTACCACCATCCTGATTCTTACGTTTATTATTCCTGTATAGTGTCATCTATATGAATATCCAAAAACACCAATATGTATATGGATTTGAAAGATGGGGGTCTATGTTGCCAAGGCTGGAGTGCAGTGGCTATTTCTAAACGTGATCATAGCACAAAGTAGCCTCTACTCCTGAGCTCAAGTGATTCACCTCAGCCTCCTGAGTAGCTGGGACTATAGGCGCAGGCCACTGTACCAACTGTATTTTTATTTTTTTATCTTTTTGATACAGTCTCACTCTGCCACCCAGGCTGAAGTGCAGTCATGTAATCTTGGCTTACTGCACCTCCATCTCGAGAGTTCAAGCAATTCTCATGCCTCAGGCTCCTGAGGAGCTGGCATAATGGATGCTCGCCACCATGCCCTGCTAGTGTTTTGTATCTTTAGTAGAGATGGGGTTTCACCATGTTGGCCAGGCTGGCCTCAAACTCCTGGCCTCAAGTGATCCACCCACCTTAGCTGACTATATTTTTAAATTTTACTTACTTTATCGAAATGCATATTTTATGTTTTCTTGGGATTTCCATTTTTACATACAACAGCACTGCTAAGATTCATTCACATATTACTATGCTCATCCTTTCTGATGACTGTTTACTGTCTCAATAACAGTTAATTCACTTTCTCTTGCACATACCTGGCTTGTTTTCAGGATTTACTAATGTGAACATTTGCTACTATGAGCATTCTTGTTCATGTCTAAACAGGAGTGCTAAACATATCCAAGTTTCTGTAGGTTAAGTGTGGGTATGGAATTGCCAAGCTATAGGATATGTAATTGCTGAACTTCAGGAGATAATGCTAAATAATTTTCCTAAGTAGTTCCATTATTTATATATCTCCAGGAGCAGTGGAGAGATCCTGCTGATCTACATACGCTCCCAACAATTTAGAGTCTTTTTTTTTTTGAGATGGAGTTTCGCTCTATCACCCAGGCTAGAGTGCAGTGGCGCAATCTCGGTTCACTGCAACCTCTGCCTGCTGGGTTCAAGGAACTCTCCTGCCTCAGCCTTCCGAGTAGCTAAGACTACAGGCATGCGCCACTACACCCGGCTAATTTTGTGTGTGTATTTTTTTTGTTTTTTAAGTAGAGACGGGTTTCACTATGCTGGCTGGGCTGGTCTTCAACTCCTGACCTTACAATCCGTCCGCCTTGACCTCCCAAAGTGCTGGGATTATAGGTGTGAGCCATCATGCCCAGCCAAGTGCTACTTTTTACTAAATAAATGGATATAAAGAAGTGTCTTGTTGTGGTCTAGATCTATACTTTCCTATTAGTCCCAATGAGATTGAATAATACCTCCATGTTTATTAGCCAAATATTTCCACTTCTATAAAAATGCCTGTATTTTAAGTTGTTTAAACTTCTCTTACTGATTTGTAGAAGTTGCTTATATATTCCTGTACTAACATATTGGCATCTTCTAGCTTGTGGTTTTACTGCAAGTATCTTTTGAATAAACAAATGACCTTGATATAAAATATACTCATCTTTTATTTCAAGGTTAGTGCATTTCATGTTTTCAGAAATCCTTTCAGAAGAAAAGCATGTTGTAAACATTTTAGATATTCTGGGTTCAGTACGTTTAATTTCACCTTTTTAAATGTGTTATTAGAGAAATTTAAATTATGTGGCTTACATATTTCTATTGGACAGCGCTGTCTAGAAGATGCTTATTTATATTTTCTACTTCAGTGTTTGAAAAATTCATGTGTCAACACATTTAAACTTCTCAATCTATATGCAGTTGATTTTTGTTTTTAGTTATGAGGTAGGGAACTGATTTCAACTACTTTGAAATAACCATTCGTTTGTAGTTCTATCCATAGGTCATTCCTTTTCACTGATCTGACATACCACCACTGTCTCATAACAATGTTGCATGTAACATACAATATACAATCTGCTTCTGTACCCTGTCTTATTCCACCTGTCAACTCATGCACCTCACTGTCTCGATTATTTTAGCTTCAAAACAAGTCTTGTTATCTGTAAGGCAAGATTCTCCATTCTGCTCTTCTTCAGAAGTACTAGTTATTTGGGACCATAAAGCTATCTTACTAAGTATTTACAGTCATCTCATTAAATTATATGGAAGGGATTGCTGGGATTTTAAATTAGAATTGCATTCAAAATGTGGATCAAATTGAGAACAATTGATATGATATTAAATCCTTCTATACAGAAACATAAGTCTATACTGTTACAGCGTTTTGTAATAGAACATATCTTTCTGTAGAGATCTTACATGTTTTTTTGTTCCTAGGTACTGAATACTTTTGACTACTATAACGGCACCTTTTTTTCTCAGTTTTTTTTTTCTATTTTTCTAGCTGTTTGTATAAGAATATAAAGAATGCAAAAAAAAAAAAAAAAGAATGCAACTGACTCTCGTATATTATACTAACCTTTCATCCAGCCATACTGTTAAATTCTTCTATTATTTGTAATAATTGGACTATAAGTGCTCTTAGGTTTTCCATGTACGATGACAAAACTAGGTGAGATTTGTCTTTAAAGAGAATGAAAAGTTTCTGTAGGCCAGGCACGGTGGCTCACACCTATAATCCCAGCACTTTGGGAGGCCGAGGTGGGCGGGTCACCTGAGGTCAGGAGTTTGAGACCAGCCTGGCCAACACGGCGAAATGCAGTCTCTACTAAAAATACAAAAATTAGCTGGGTGTGGTGGCATGTGCCTATAATCCCAGCTACTGGGGAGGCTGAGGCAGGAGAATCGCTTGAACTTGAGGGTGGAGGTTGCAGTGAGCAGAAATTGCGTCACTTAACTCCAGCCTGGGTAGAGGGTAAAACTCTGAATTAAAAAAAAAAAAGAGCAAAGATTCTGCAAAGGTTTTTTCCCATTTTTCACTGTGAACAGTACACAAACTTATGTCTTAAGCTGCTTAAGCTGACCAAAACCACTTACTGTTTTGGAAAAAGACCAATGATAATGCAGTATTTGGAATAAACTCTAAGAACATTGCTAAGTTAACAAGCAAGTAAAGATAATATTGAAACATTTGTCAATTAAGAAAAAACTATGTTTCCAAGAGATTATGAAGGACAAAAGAGCAAAAATTTTGTCCTACTGAAAACTTACATGATTTATAGCCATGATAAACCATCCAAACCAGTCTCATTTGCTTTAGCTTAGTTTTGCCAAAACTCAAGATTAACAAAAACAGATATAAAAGTAACTTCTAAAGAGAAGAAATGCTGAGGACAGGCATAGTGTCTCACGTCTGTAATCCCAGCACTTTGGGAGGCTGAGATAGGTGGATCATCTGAGGTTAAGAGTTTGAGACCAGCCTGGCCAACATGGTGAAACCCTGTCTCTATCAGTAGTGGGTGCCTGTAGTACCAGCTACTTGGGAGGCTGAGGCAGGAGAACTGCTTGAACCCGGCAGGCGGAGGTTGCAGTGACCCGAAATCGCGCCACTGTACTCCAGCCTGGGTGACAAAGCGAAACTCCACCTCAAAACAAAAACAAAAACCCATTATAAAATCGACCATAAACTTCTAATTCAAAGAAAAGCAAGTTATAAAACTTCCATCAGCTATTTAGTCATAAATCATGAGTTCAACTGCTGAATTATTCCAGCTATTAATGATCACTGCAGTTATACTTTACGACATAAAAGGTCTTCATTTTCAAAATGCTTTATGTAAGTTTAACAATAAAAAAAGATTATTCAACCTTGCTAAAAAAAGGTTTTCAACATCTTAGTGACTGAAGTTCATGATTTTGATAATGATAAAAGCAGGAAGGAAAAGGAAAACAAAGACATTGTACATGATTTCTCTTAACTTAGAAACAGTAGCATTAGTACCTTACTGTACCTTTCCAGTTACTTACATTAATGTCTCTCTCATGTATTTCATCTACAATTACATGACTGATTCCTCGAATGCCTGCTTCTAATTTTCTTAGGAGCACACCTTGAAAAGAATAACAATCAACAAACTATAGAAAATTTCAAAGAAGCAAATCTCTGGACAATTATCTATAGTTCAACTAAGATACCCCAGGACATCATTTTAGGGAATAATCACATATCTGCCCCCCACCCAACTGATTTTATGATTTCATTTTTTCTAAGCTACAACATCTAATGGGTATATCATATGCTCCATGAAGGAAAAATCTACCAAAAGTTTTATTTAAACAAGAAATCTGAGACTGGTTCAGTATTTCTTTCCAGCCATTCTGTTCCGCTACCAAATTTTCTTCATAAACACCACAATATAATCCCAATTAAAAGATCAAAATACATTACTGACCTACAGTACAAAACATTATACTGGCGTGAGGACGAGGAAGTATAGACTCAAATCGAACACTGTAGCCACAGCTTTTTCCAGGCTCTTCTCCTCTCTCAAATGCAACTCGTTCTGCCACAGAAACCGCACTGATTCTTCTGGGCTGAGACAGAAAAAAAGAAAAGTGACTTAACAACTATGAAATTAGATACACCTGTTTATTAGGGCTTTTGGATTCTCATACTAAATCTGTCCTACTGCCAGCTGAATAATTAACAAACAAAAACCAGAAAATGTACAAAAATACTATTTGATTCTACAGCAGACATTTTAAAAATGTTTTCATTTTGTATATAAAATGATTCTATAATTTGTCATTGCCCCCAACTCCTAAATAGTATTCAAAGTGATTTACCAGGAGGGAACAGGGCACAGCATACATATGGGTTTGTTTTTCTAACTGACTGATAATTTTAGGAAATTATTTAACTGAGATATATGGGAATCAGGAAGGTGAACCATTAATTGCCGTCTTTACCACAGGTACTGTGACCACCTTTTGCTCACTTATTAACTCACTAATCAAACATTCACTTTTGCATCAGGAGTCAGAGGAGGTGCTAGAGATAGGTAGGAAATGGAAATCATTGTTTCTGATAAGCTCACATAGCAGGAAAAACTGAGTGTGTATTGCTATTTCCAACAATAAATCTGCCAAAACTCTAAGGGGAATGCTACAGGCTAATGTTTAACTGTTGGACCTTTTTATGAAAACTCTTCTGAAGTGTTTGCATGTCTTCTAAGCATACAAAACAACCTTTACTTGGTGGATATTATGGCTATTAGGACATGCCTAATGTATAGCTACAGAGGTACAGGAAGATTTATGTACTGCATGCTTTTAAGTTGTCATGGATTTGATTCTGTCTAAAAGTTCCTGATGACATGCTGTATTTTAGCTCCTTGCTTAAGAAAACATTTTCTGAGTTTACATTTACTTTAAGTACCTATTTGATATCACATGTTAGGAACATGACTAAGAAACCAGAAGCTGATATAAGATTTAATATAAAACATGATTTTAATTTCTATTCCCCTAATACAAGAGTTAATTAGGATATGAGGTTATATACTATCACCTAGCTCCTATTTATCCTGACAAGAGATTGAAAGCTGCCTTGTTGAACACATTGTATAAACTTCTGCTAGCTTTTACTGATCACTATATCTCCTTTATACTAAACAATCTTTTCAATAATCTTACTTAGCATGGATAAGGATTTTTCTAGCTTTGTCACCATTTTCTTCAATTTTTCTGTAACTTCAGCTTTTAAGTAGAATTTCATAGAAATTACACAAGTTCTGAAGGTTCAACCACTGTAAGTCAGATTAGCTGTTTAAGTATTAACGCATCATACATATATACACACAACTTCATCCAGAGATTTAATTAGTGAGAACAAAATGAGATACAGACAGTACTCTGCACCTCAGTTACCCTGAAAAACAGTGTTACATGAAAGAATGAGCTCTTAATCTGTCCATCAAAAGAGTTCTATGTACCTGAGTCAAGGAATGTGAAAATGTTATTTCACTAAAGGTACATAATGTAACCACCAAGTTTTCCGTGTCCTTTCACAAAGTTGCTTGTATTCTATAACCAACAGGTAAATGATTGATACTATCATTCCCCTTTTCTATTGCTGTCTTTCCTATAGTTTTTCTTCTTTTTTCTAACATTTCTACTAACAGCTGGCTTCTAGAAAGACTTAAAATCTCTTAGGATATCTGACTCTTCAGAGATGTGTTCACATGCTACTGGTACTCAAGATATTGCTTTGTCACACTGGGGTAATTTTCAGGGCTACGATCCTTGTGGTTTCCAGATTACTCCTAAAATGAATATGGGCAGGAGATGGGTCAGTTCCCTAAGCAGTTATCTGTTTTTGTTCTTAACCACAAAACACAAACATCTTAAATGCCAAGGAAGCCATGACAGAGATTTAAAATACTAATACAGGAGGTGCTAAAAAACCGTGATCAAAAGTGCTTTTTGCTAAATTTCTCTAACTATGACTAGAACATTAATATAACATTAATTTCAAGACAACTATTCCAACAGCAAGGAAACAAATGACCCCGCAATCTCTTTCCCGTATTTTATATGCTTCTTTCATTTACTACCTTCCAGTTTCCTCAATAGCCCTTGACTTAAACAAAAAACATTTAAAATACATACTAAAAAGGTAAGTGTTTTTAATTCCTAGTTGATGTGACTAGAAATCTGTAATTTTTCTTGGGGGGAGTATGGCAAAATGCATAAAAGTTACAATATGCATACTCTTTGACCCAACAATTCTATGTCTAGGAATTTAATCCAATTAATCAAATTAGTATATGAAAATCTATGCACAAGTATACTCATCCCAGCATATATAATATTGAAATACCAGAAACAATCTTTAAGCCAGGTGCAGTAGCTAGCCACCGAATTCCAACATTTTGGGAGGCCAAGGCAGGAGGAATGCTGCAGGCAGCAAGTTTAAGACCAGCCTGGGCAACAGTGAGACACCACCTCTACAAAGATAAACATCAGCTGGGTCTGGTGGCAGAGTCTGAGGCCGGAGAATTGCTTGGTCCGGAAGTTTTGAGGTTGCAGTGAGCAATGATGGTGTCGCTGCACTCCCAACAGAGTGAGACCCTCTCTCTCAAGAAACAAAAAACCTTTAAAATGTCAATCATTTAAGAATAAAGTGGGCCAGGCACGGTGCTCACGCCTATAATCCCAGCACTTTGGGAGGCCAAGGAAGGCGGATCACCTGAGGTCAGGACTTTCAGACAGTCTGGCCTACATGGTGAAACTCTGTCTGTACTAAAAGTACAAACAATTAACTGTGCGCGGTGGTGGGCACCTGTAATCTCAGCTACTCAGGAGACTGAGGCAACAGAATCACTTGAACCTGGGAGGCAGAGATTGCAATGAGCTGATCACACCACTGCACTTCAGGCTGGGCAAAAACAGCATAATTCTGTCTTAAATAAATAAATAATTTTTTTAAAAAAGGATATACACAAAATAAAAAATTATGGAACTAAAAATCATACTATTGCCCTAATATTACAGTATGTTCTTATGTAAGGGGACAGGTTGAAACTGTACTATGCATACATTAAAGTCTAACCTTGTAGTGAAAGGGCACACACCAAAAACGATTCCTTCCAGACAGTGGCCACCAAGCCTGGCTTGGGTTTTAAATTTTTTTTTTTTGAGACAGAGTTTCGCTCTTTATTGCCCAGGCTAGAGTCCAAGGGTGCAATTTCGGCTCACCACAACCTCCATCTCCCGGGGTTCAAGCGATTCTCCTACCTCAGCCTCCCAAAGTACTGGGATTACAGGTGTGAGCTAACATGCCCGGCCAACGTTTTGGATTTTTTTTTCTTTTTAGCTGCATGTCATCAGCAGGTTTTGGATTTTTTAAAAATTATTCTATTTTTTAAATCTTCCCCAAGGTGTGTACGCATTACTCTTGTAGTATACAAAAAGCAATTAAAAATCATCTTCTAATTCTTAACGTAATTCTTAGCTCAGCAGAAATATTCACAGGACAGGCATTTTGTGCGGGACAGTAATGCGTAATGTGATAGTACCAATAAATGTTTAAATACTTTTCAGCTTGCATGCCACCTTACAGTGTATGAGGATGCTCTACTTATCCCTTAAATAATCTATCACTTTTCCCTCGATCTCCTGTGCTTCAATAATTATTTTATATATTTGGCCACAGTGAATAAATACAAGGCAAGGCTCAAAGGTAAAACAAATTTTATCTATATCTGTGGGGCCACTTCTACAATGATATAGAAGTATTCTATATTCCTCAAATATAAAAAAGAATCAAGAACACAAGAGACATCCAGAAATCACAATATTTGTGTCATGTAACAGTAAAAACCATGGTGGCACTTATGCCTTATTTATGCTTTGGAATACTAGTAAAATCTTTTCCCGTTCCATTCTAGTAGATTAAAAACACAAGCTCAAAGAGGTTATTTTTCCCAGGGACACCTAAATGACTTATGACTTCAAATTTTCTTTACTTCCAATCTAATCCTTTCTCCAATTATTTTACCTTTTATTATTTTAACTATGTTACACTTGTATTATTAAATATGTTTAAAAATGAAACTGACAGAAGTGAGACTAGTTAGAAAGTACCAGTGATGAAAACAAAGGATAATGTTTTTCCAACAGAAAGCAGAAAGAGTAGTTCCTAACTGTCCTCCAGATAATGCGCTTTTAATTTTCACTGCATATATCTGCTGATCTCATTTTCTTTAGAATTTTACTACTCTTGCCTGGAGTCCAGATATAGTAGTAGGTAGTTTTAGTGAGTGCTCTAATAATATTTACTGAGCACTCACTACAACTACTATGTACCAGGTACTGGTAACGCTTTCCATATCGGAAGAGGTTGGAGATCTCTCCCAAATTGTTATTTTGTAGTATTCTAGAATCCATACCTTTGATGTACAACTTTTGACATTTACCCAGAACTAGAGCAATTTCTTCCATTTTTAGAAGTTCTAAAAGGTCCCAACTTTGTTTTTTTAATGAGTGTTAAATACACAGTAATGAGACTAAAGCTGCCATTTAATGTCAAGATTCCTAACATACTAGATACTACAAAATCTATCAGGCTCCAGCATCTTCAAGTTCTGATTTTATTTTACATAAAGAACAGCTCATATCCTGAAATGATGGTACTATGGGATGAGTACAGGATTGACAAAATTGCATTAATTTAATGTGCTTGATCTATATCCTACAATTTTAATTAGTCTCTTTCAAATAACTTAAAGGTAGAAGGTAACTATTTCCTACTTAAAATTTTCTGTGTCTGGGCCCGGTGGCTCACGCCTGTAATCCCAGCACTTTGGGAGGCCAAGGTGGGTGGATCACCTGAGGCTGGGAGTTTGAGATCAGCCTGACCAACATGGAGAAACCCTGTCTCTACTAAAAATACAAAATTAGCTGGGCATGGTGGCACATGCCTGCAATCCCAAATACTCGGGAGGCTGGGGCAGGAGAACTACTTGAACCCAGGAGGTGGAGGCTGCAGTGAGCTGAGACTGTGCCATTGCACTCCAGCCTGGGCAACAAGAACGAAACTCCATCTCAAAAAAATTTTTTTTCTGCATGCATCCCACAGGTTTTAAGTGGCTTGAGTATGGATAGCCTTGAAGGATAGAATTCAGCTAGTCTGGTTGAGAATTTACACTAAGACTGACGTACGGTTTGACCTACTCATTCTGTTCTACTCCAGTCGGTAACTCTAAACTTGTGCTCTGTGAACTGAGGTAACACACTTAAGGCAGGAACATAAAAACTTTCTGATACTTAGCTGATGACTTCATGTGGTTTCCTATAGATGGCTACAAGTGGAAGTAAGGGAAAAATGATTCAACAGTGTTATTACTACAAAAGTAACTAATACTATCTCAGACTGTGCCAACAGAAGTACTGTGAATTAAAAACATTAAGAATAAAAAAAAAACTATATTCTATAATAATAGCCAATCTGCATGCTCAGGCCTACTTTTCATATTACAGGTGGGATGCTAATGAATTTGAATGTGTTTAACTGAATCTTAAACATACCTTACCTTCATGGCTGAACTATAAATGTTTAGACTTTCAAACTAAGTACATACTAAAGCACAATATAGTTTTTTTTCCCTGAGACAGAGCTCTACTCTTGTTGCCCAGGCTGGAGTGCAGTGGTGCACAGCTCACTGCAACCTCCGCAACCCAGGTTCAAGCAATTCTCCTGCCTCAGCCTCCCAACTAGCTGGGATCACAGGCTTGTGTCACTATGCCCAGCTAATTTTTCTATTTTTAGTAGACAAGGGGTTTTCCCATGTTGGCCTTGAACTCCTGACCTCAGGTGATCCATCCACCTCGGTCTCCCAAAGTGCTGGAAATACAGGTGTGAGCCATTGCGCCTGGCCAAAATATAGGTTAAAATTTTGAAGACTTGTTACAGCTAAGAGGTATCAGACTGATTTTGGGACAAACACTAGGACAAAAACATGCAAGCCACAGAAGGTAGATGCAATAGGACAGTTATAAGTAATTCATTCCAAATCAGAAGACACAGGTTTGCTAATGTATTTCCATGCCACTGAAAATTTTAAAAGACAGTGACAGAGCACTTCTCACTTGGGCAGGAATTTTTATTCTACTTAGACTAAATGCAGACAACTTGAGACGCCTGTCTTCAGTTCGCTTGTTAAATTCTGCATTTCTTTCTGCTATATGCCAGAACAGCTTTTGAGATCAGAAATGGACAGTGGTAGGAGAGGAGAGAGGAAAGGCAGACAGAGCTGAGCTTAAGGCTTCTCTTCTGTAAATCAAAGAAAATTTTGTGAACAAGAAAGCTAGGAATTCTTTCCCAGAAAAATGTGAATTTATCATTTTTTCAAGCCTAAGATTATCAGTCTTAAGACGTAACATGTATCTTCAGAAATTTTTTTCAGGCGAAAAATTCAATTCTTAAATAATGTAGATACTAAGTATAAAAATGTATCCCAATTTCAGAAATGTTAAAAAGCTTCAGAAAAATGCTTTATACATTCAAACGTAAATGAACATGCACACTTTTTGTTATTTCAAAGTTTGTAACTTTCCTGAGAATTGATTATGCTTCCAGGTTAAGCAACATATCTATGTAACAAACTTGAACATGAACTCACTGGGGAAAAAAATAATTTCTAAGTCAAGATGTAAGCCTATCTGAGAGGTAGTACGGCTGGCTATTTGCAATGCTCTCCCAAGTAAGTGCCAGAAGTACAGGGTAGAGCCAATGGAACTTCTCTAACCTGAGAAGGATTATAAGAGCTAATTAGTTCTTCCCTAAGTACTTGGACAAACTTGCAGGCTCTGCTTATTGCTGATAAGGTAATAAAATGTTAGTTAAAAGGAAGAACCCTCAAAGGCAGATTGCTTGGTTTCTAATGCTAGTTCTACCACTTTCTGTTTAACCTTGGGCATTTTACCTTCTTTTTGCCTTAATTTACTGAAAAAGAAATATAACGTGAAATAGTAATTATATCTTAAAGAGTCACTATGAATTTCGAGTCTTTTCTAAAAAGCTACTGTTTAGAACATGGTCCTACAGTAAAAGTTAGCCATTATCTGTTTGGTTTTTATTCAACGTGAAGGTGGTAAGATAGAGATGATCAAGATTTGGATCAACCTTAGGAGAAAGAATTCTTAATCTTGCAGTTTAATTCTAGGCCCAAAGACTCCCTTTAGCCCAGACAAAAAGAATTCCCCACATAGTCCAGTTTAGCTTACCAGTGCAGCATACTGGAGATTAGAAAAAGACGTAAGTTATTTTTATTTATTTATTTTTTTTAAAATTTAATTTCAAGGGTACAATGCTCTAACTCTCAGAACTTTATGTAATTACAAGAAGTAGTTAATCAAACAAAGAATTAGAAATAGTCTGGCCTCTAGGTATTTCATGGTTGGTTTACTACTTACCTGAGTTACTACAATGTTACACTCTGCGGCTCGGTCATTCTGAATAAAGTCATCTAGAATGAACTGAGGAACCTGTGTGGTTTTACCACATCCAGTGGCCCCTCTAATAATGACAACCGAATTTTGACTGATAGCTTCCAGAATCTCATTTTCAAATTTCTTCACAGGCAGTAACTCTCTCTCCTGCAAGATCTGCATTGGAAAAGTCACATTTCAGTCAAATTTCTACCAACACATTAGAAGCAAGTATCGTAAGCCTTTAAAAAACTTCCATCTCTAGAGGCCAGGTGAGGTGGCTCACACCTGGAATCTTAGCACTTTGGAAGGCTGAGGATCACGAGGTCAGGAGTTTTGAGACCAGCCTGGCCAACATGGTTAAAACCCTGCCTCAATTAAAAATATAAAAATTAGCTAAGTGTGGTGGCACACGTCTGTAGTCCCAGCTACTCAGGAGGCTGAGGCAGGAGAACTGCTTTAACATGGAAGGCGAAGGTTGCAGTGGGTTGAGACTGCATCACTGTACTCCAGCCTGGGCAACAAAGCGAGACTTTGTCTCAAAACAAATTTCCCTATTTCCATCTCTATGAAAACTTACTCATTTCCACTGGCTTAGTGATCAAAATATTTTTTTCCAAAAAAGAAAGTATGTATTTATATCTCTAATAGAACTGCTTTTCACTAAATTTCTAAAGAATCTATCGTTTGGTGTTGTCCAAAAACTAAACTTCCTCATTCTCCCTGAACATCACACATGCATTAACATTTTAATGTTTTTTTAACACTCAAATAAAAACAAACCCCCAACAAAAGGAGTTATTGCCTTTAATCTCTCCACTTTTATTAAATTACATTAAATGAAATTCTTGCAGGGTGCGTTGGCACACGCCTGTAATCCCAGCACTTTAGGAGGCTGAGGCCAGCAGATAACAAGATTAGGAGCTCGAGGCCAACCTGGTGAAACTCCATCTCTACTAAAAACACAAAAATTAGCTGGGCGTGGTGGCACGTGCCTGTAATCCCAGCTACTCAGGAGGCTGAGGCAGGGGAATTGCCTGAACTTGGGAGGTAGAGGTTGTGGTGAGCTGATATCACACCACTGCACTCCAGCCTGGGCGACAGAGAGACTCAAAAAAAAAAAAAAGCGAAATTCTCTCCCAGGCCCTCAATTCATAGCAACTAACTTTAGGGGTAACTAGGATTAGCAGTTTGGTACATATCTTTGATTTGCCTTCCTAAAAAGGGGAAAATGTTTCATTCACTGACTTTTTACCCATACCTAGAACATTCTGAAGCTCTCCGGGCAACACATGTCTAAATAATTCAGACTTACCGCTTGCAAATCATGATCCTGTTCTAACTGGTACATCAATTCATTCTTGAGGTCCATGCTTATTTGCTCTGGAGTAGCCTATAAAACAAAAAACCCACATGGTTAAACAAAAGCACATAATTCAGCTTCAAAATAAATCAATTTTTTTACCTAGACATACTAATCAAACATTAAGACTAATACACAAGTCTGATCTCAAAAATAATATTGCACTCACAAAAGCCAGAGGCCCCTCATCAATGTTGCTACTAGTCCAAGGATTCCAGTTGGATTGTGGAGGTGACCAAGGAACCACACCCACTTGGTTTTGTCGTTGAGCTGGTTCAAACTGAGCCAATTTGCCAATGTTGAGTGCAACTGGCATAGAAGGATCTTCAGGCTATTAAAAAATAAGAAAAACAACAACAAAATGACTTACTTGTCTACTGAGAGTTCTACATACAAGTGAGCTAAATAGCTGTATGCTTACCGGGGGCAGAATCTCAAGATTTAGCTCTTGGATGATGTTTTGCAGCTGATGCTCTAAATCTTGAGAGATGTTTACTTTGTAAGGCTCCACCTACAAAAAAAAGATCACACATATAAATACTACTCAAATCTATTATAGTGGGGCTAAGACTATACAGTCAACACTAAGTCTACAGTATTCCTAAGCCAACAGTCAGTTCCCTTTAGTGAGAGAATTATTTTTACTCATTGCCTATTACGGACATCATGCCAGACACAGATGATTAACAAGGCCATTTCATTTCTTAAGATAAGATTCCTTGAAATTAAACTTCTTTAGCCAAATACTAAACAAGACCTAAATTGAATCCTAAAATATCTCACAAGTCTATTATAAATCTGAAAACTCACTGTCTCTCCTTCCTTCTTCTTTGTTAGTCCAGAGTAAGCTTCAACCACTCCAAGATGGTAGAGTTGTCTGACAAGTGACAGGGCACAGGACTGTGCTGCCAATTTCTTATTTGATCCATGTTCTCGTGCAAAAATTCCTATAAAGGAAGGTCAGGATTATGAGATAGAAGGATCAATCACTTAAGTAAAGAAACATCTTATCACAAGGAACAATGGGCTTAGATAAAGAAGTCCTAAAATACAGTGTATGCCATGGGTTCTAGTTCCTTTTTATTCTATTAATATATGCTAAACAAAAGAAACTGCCAAACAGCTTATCAACTAAACAACCAACTGTTTTGATCACAGGCTGATACTAGGACTCATACAAATCAACATTATGAAAGCAAAAACCTATTTTAAAAGTTGTCACTGTTAATATCATGTGGCATTAAAATAGGGGAAGAAAACATAGTCTGACTTTTGAAAAGCCAAAGAGTAAAAAAATAAACCAATAAATGTAATCGGGTCCAGAGTGGTTACCTACACCAGGATTTGGAAAATTTCTTCTATAAAGGGTTAATTAATAAATATTTTAGGATTTGCAGGCCACAGTCTCTATCACAACTACTCAACTCTGTCTCTAATGTATGAAAGCAGTCACAGACAATAGAGTTTGACAAACCACAGGCCTGGGAATGGTTTTAAGTTTTTCAAGAGTGGTAAAAATAAAAATAACAATGTGTGACCTGTGAAGTCTAAAACATTATCATCTAGTCCTTTACAGAAAAAGTTTGCTGTCCTCTGACAAAGGAATAAGTGTAGCTATGTTCAACTAAGACACTTAGAAAAACAGGCAGTACATTGGATTTGGCCAGATGGCTACAGTTTGCTCATCTCAGCATTAAACTAAAGCTGACAGCTACTCATATCCTTAAAGAAAATACTAATAGAAAATTTCCTCTCCCCCAGTGTCATTCAGCTTTGAGATAGATTAATATAATGCAAAGGGGTATAAAGGTATCTTTCTGCCTAACTAGCCAAATTAACCCCGATCAAATAAGTGAGGTGATAGAAGTTAGCCTGCCTTTAACTTCTGGGAGGTAGTGTCATTCAGCTTTGAGATAGATTAATATAATGCAAAGGGGTATAAAGGTATCTTTCTGCCTAACTAGCCAAATTAACCCCGATCAAATAAGTGAGGTGACAGAAGTTAGCCTGCCTTTATCCCTTAATATTTCCCATCCACTCAAAATAACTCATTTTACATATAAAAAAAGTTTTAAAATTCTTTGACACTGGCAGACTCCTAATCATCCTGCTTTATGTTACCTTTCAAACATTACACTAACATGGTCTGTTTCATATGTAAACTGGAAGACTTTGCCTTTAATGTATATAATTACCAATATTCTAAAATATATCCTAGATGCTATTTTACATTATGTGCTCTTCCAATAATACAGCTTCTCTATACAAAGTCTTGGAATATCAGGGAAACAGTAACACTTACTTCTGCCCAGCTGCTTGATATAAATGGTCATTTCTGCAATAAAGCTCCTGTAACAACATATACAAGCAAGGTTAGAAATTTCACTGTTAAAAATTGGCAAATCCAGGTCTCCCAAGTCAGGCTGGCTTTCCAACTGCTTAGGCAAATCACAGAAAAAAAAAATTACCAACATTTATTTCTGCCCAACCCTAGAACAAATGAAGTATATAAACTTCAAATAATATACAACATGGCATAAGACAACTATAATCAAAGTCGATGAGCCAATTGTTCATGAAAGAAAAACGTTAGGGTTTTAGATTTTATATTTACTTACTCTTATTCCAAAGGCTGGAGTCTGAACAGCAAGAACACATTCAATGAAAAGGAATTTTCCACTTAGCTTGGAGCCAAGAAATAAAGTAGGCCCAAAACGCTTTACATTACTGTTAGAATTATTTTAAGATTCTTCTGCACAGGCCACCCATTAATGACTGCGATCTGTTAAGATTAAGCTAATATATGCAAACTCACATATGCACATACACTTTGTGCACATCAATGGCTCCTAAGGCAGAGTTCTCACATCTGCCTGCAGTTGGAAGCGGCCCTGGATGACAAAAAACTTAGCCTATTTATATCACATTTATTTAAATCAGGTCCTGGAGAACAAAACACATGTTGTAATATATCTAAAACTGCTTGTGGAGTCTAGAAAATGAATTTAGGTTTTAGCAAGGGAAAAACTGCCCTTTGAAATCTATGCATTCTGGTCCTTTCACTGCTCAGATACATTCTAAACCTAGACTTTGTGCTGTGAATAAAAGGCTGGGTGAGGCTTAAGAAAAAAATAAATGTTAGACTCCTTCCTATACCTCTTGTGAACTGACCTTCAGGCACAGCGGCTTCAGGGGTCAAAGGCCACTGGCTTTCAGGGGAACAACATCCACCCTTTCATTAATGACATCGATGCCAGTATGTTTCTCAGCCAGGCTTAAAGTCAGCACTCAATCTCATTCTCCTCCACCTAGGGGGAACAGCGACACCAGAAATCAGTTTACAATAGTTTCCCATGTGATTGCTTAGTTCAGCCTAAGCAGCAGCACATGTGTATTATGAACACAGACCTCTGGTGTTGCTGTCTGTTATGCCTTTAAATACAAGGCCATACAGGAATGCTGTCCTGGCTCCCCCAATTGTCTGTGCCTCCCACATTGTCTTTTCCTGAATTCTTCATTGCTTTGTATCAGAAATCTTTAAGATACTGATAACAAAAAATGTCTGCAACGATGAGCTTCAGGCACACTTAGGTATCTTACTGTTCTTAAAGTCACCAAGTGCTACTAAGCCCAATACGTTCAGAAAGACAAAATAGGAAAGAAAACAAATAATCAACAAATGTATCACTCCTTTAAACCTGAAGGTTTTAAAAGGCTGACACCAGAAATATTTGAGAATTCAGGATTGAAGAAAACTGTGGGAGGAAGGAGGAACCATGCTCTAAATATCATTTTGATCAGTGATAAAATTTTGTATCAATAATTATTATTTTAGGGTCGCTAGATGTAGCCAAGAGAGAACACTTTGATTTTGAAGAAAAATATTTTTAATGTGTTTTGGATAATTTAATCCAATAAGGACAGCAAACGAATCATTCAGAAGGTTTCCATTACAACCTCCCCTCCCTTCTAATAAAAATACACCGCTCCCCAGAAAAGTCTAATCCGTATGAGCCTTCCTGGGAGTAATAATTACTACACCCTGGAATGCTCTCAGGAAGAACAGCAAGCAGGCTGAGAAACATACTGTTCAAACGACCTCCCTTTATATTCAGTTTTACAAATTTAACAGGAAAAAAGTACACCCCCACATACAAAGACAGGCTGTTCCTTTTTGACCTTATGATTAGCCCTTAAATTTCAACAGGACTCCTAGGAAAGCTGGCAATTTTTAAGGCTTAAGTGAAATGTGGATGTAGATGCAACACAATCTACTTCTGGGACTCAAAACTACGTATCTAACCTATTCTTTAATAAGAAATAGTAATTGCCTCTAAGAATACCAAGGTGAACAAAATCACCACCTTTGGCTGGTTTTTAAATCAACTAGGGACAAACCAGCACTAGCGGTTATGACTTTTGCCTCTCAGATTCAAATAAGCAGCTTAAAAGTCTAGCACGACAAAAAGCAGATTCACACTGAACTTCTTACACAGCTAAAATTCAGACTCATGTGAAAGCCATGAAAATTGCACATTACAAATCAATAATTATTCTTGTGCAAATTAATGTATCCACACAACCAGAAAACACATACAAAAATAGAATATATTCAACAGTGAATATCTAAAATCATCTTAACTTACTACAGAAGGAAAAGAACGAAACAAGCAAACCTGTTGTGATCAGGACCCACTTGGGTGTACTTATATTCTCCTTGGATCTTTTCTTTCTGAAAATACTGGTTTAGACGAGCTTTAGCATTTTCCAAGGTCCAGTTCCCATGAAGCCCAGCATTTAAATCCACTTCTTCTGACTCTAGAGTCTGTGGAATCAATGATAATTTGGCTGCATTAAGTTTAGTTACACAAACTTAAGGCACAGAAATTTTTAAGACCGTCTTTGTACTATACAATGCAAAAGCTGTTTTTGATAATTTATAAGCCTAGTCAAAAACTGAACCAGAATTAAGTTTTTACTGCATCTAAAGGCCCTATTATATAAACAAGCTATTAGTTAATATATTGCACTTAAATTCTTCCTAAAAAAAAAAAGACAACTTCTTTGTGCTTGTTTTACCACTGAATACATGAAGTGGAAAAATAAGCTATACTATTAAAGACATTTTTTACTGTAAGTGCTCATAAAGTAAGGTTTCCTGAGATAATTATATTTCCTATAAAGCAGAAGAGGAAACCTTTTCAAAATCAATAAGAAGTACTACTCTTTTCCCACAGGCAATGTGAATAATAGTAAATGGGTAGTTTAGGTTTATGATGACTTGTGCTAATAAGTAGTCTCAAATAACCTTTTAAAAGATGCACCCAACTATTAACTTGTCAATATCCTAAACCTTGAAGCTGCTAAGTCCCAAATCATATTCTCAGAGATGTGAGGTGCTAGCCTTACCGCTTGCACTTCTTGTTCTTCCTTTCTTGAGTAGTAATCCTTCAAGTTAGCTCCTCGGTCCCAGTTGGGCTCAGGAACACCATAGCCAGAGGCCCCTACCTCAGAATTATTTTCTGTTAAAGGGGAAAAAAAAAGTCCTCTTAATGAATCGTAACTGTAGACAAATCCTAAATACTTTAAAAAATTATCCTAATTTATGGTTGGGTGCGGTGGCTCACACCTGTAATCCCAGCATCTCAGGAGGCCACGGTGGGTGGATCACCTGAGGTCAGGAGTTTAAGACCAGCCTGGCCAACATGGCGAAACCCCAACTCTAATAAAAAAACAAAAATTAGCCTGGCATGGCATGGTGGTGCATGCCTGTAATCTTAGCTACTTGAGAGGCTGAGGTGACAGAATCGCTTGAATCTGAGAAGTGGAGGTTACAGTGAGCCGAAACTGCAGTTCAGTCTGGGTGACAGCGAAGACTCTACCTCAAAAAAAAAAAAAAAAAAAAAAAATTCTTCTAATTTATATTTTGGCCCCCAGATTTAGAAATCTGTGGTTTCAATTTGGAAAGGGGCCTGAAATGTCCATGACTTACTTGAAAAGTGTTACATCACTGAAGAACTCAAACTGCAAATTCTGAGGCTAATATGCAGAGGGAAGCTATCTTAGTAGTGAATGACAGGAAGAGAGTAACTCAGCATATATTATCAATATAGCTTTGTTTTAAACTTGCTACGTATTTAACAACAGATTAAATGATAAACTATTTCTTTGATAATATGACTGAAAAGATAGCTACCTGCTAGGACTAGTGATGGAAATAAGTTTAACTATTGATGAAACTGCCAAGTAAGTAAAACTAGCAGCTAGCAATGACTATTAACTCTAAGTTTATTACACGCATTAAAAAAACTTTATCACTCAAAGTAATCATATGAAGTAGATACTACTATTCTTTAAAAAATAGTAGAGACTTAAGTAATCTGACCAAAACCCTAATCTACCCTATGGTAGACATCCCAATAAAAGCTGTGACTATATCGTAAGTCCTCACTTAATGTCATTGTTAGGTTCTTGAAAACTAAGACTTTTAAGTCATTCTGCTTAAAGTCTTTGCAATTTTCAAGAACTTACTGCATATAGAATTTGGTAATGGTTTAGATCCAGAGGGTAAACGAACAAGTCAACAATATATTTGGTAAGAATAAGGAACAAGAAAAGGCAATTCCTAGGATCCTTTCATCAAATATTTTAGCCCATGCAAAACCTATTTATTCAGAGAAAAATTTAGTAAAAGCTAAAGATGGCAAAACTTTCTAAGTTGATGACCACACTTTCTAAAAAAAATAAAATAAAATAAAATAAAAAATAAATAATAATAATAAATGATCTGGTGGTATGTGCAAATTTATGAAGGCCTTGGGTTGTCTCTCTCAACATCAACAGTTTACTGCAGTTCTTTTTACCCAAAATGACAGAGATGGTGATCAAAATTGTCTATCTCTTATTCTCTATCATGTGCATGCATTCAAGTCTCTTACCTGCTTTGAGAGCGAGATGTGGAGGAAGAGGTCCTCCCATGGTTGTTGGCAAACCTCCTTCAGCATTTGCTGTGGTGTCAGGAGTATCAGTAAGTGGGGGAGGAGATGCTACCTGCAAGAGAAAAAGTCAAGTCAGGGTCAGTGCTTTCGCTTTCAGAGACTAGTAAATTCTTTTAATATTTAAAAGAGACCCATGTGTCACACCACCTTTCTTTGTAATATTACCATCTTTGTTTAGAGGTTAAGTCTCTAGGGCAGTATATCTCAAACTATCTGCAGTGAAGAACCAGCTGAGTGTTTCCCCTAATCCACTGGGAACAACTTTTCTCTAGGGTGAGCCCAATTAACCAAGGCCTGGGAAAAATTCAATAGGCAGTACTGCCACCACAATGCTAACTTGTCCTCTTCTTTCTACCTACCATCTTGCCACTCCAGGGCCTCAAATTCCTTTCTACCTCCCTCTCCATTTACATCAACCTAAAAGAAAATTCCTAACCTATCAGAATTGAGGTGTCTGAGTGATGCAACTTCTATTTTCCAGTTATGGGGAAGATTTCCTTTTTTCAACATTTCAAAATCAATTAAAACAGGTTAGGTATAAGAGTATTAAAAGTGTCACAGTGCATAACCTTGACTCTGCCTAATGAAGAATCAGCAATGAGAAAATTTTTTCAAGTAATTTATGTAAATATTTTATCACATTAAAAAATATATTTAAATAGCTAAAGAAAAATAGATTTTTAGTAACACTGGCAACGTTATAATCATTTATTTTTCTGTCCTCCCAATATGTTTCTATTTAAATATATATATATATTTTTGAGACAGGGTCTCACTCCATCACCCAGCCTGGAGTGCAATGGTGCAATGACAGATCACTGCAGCTGTTGGGCTCAAGTGATCCTCCTGCCTCTACCTCCCAAAGTGTTGGTATTACAAGTGTGAGCCACCACACCATTTTTCTTTTTCTTTTCTTTTTTTTTTTGAGACAGGGTCTGGCTGTCATCCAGGCTGGATGATTTAGCCTTGGAAATAGTCAAGAACCGATATATTCATTACAGAAAGACACAACTATCTGACAGAATACTCAAGCTTGGAATAGTATTATGTATGAATACTTAATACTTAAGGATATGGTTCCAAACTGTATCCAAGAGGAAGATAAAAAAAACTTAGGAGCAGTCAGAGACAGAAAGATAAAGAGAATCTGGTGTCAGAGAAGACAAAAATGTGTTGGTTTGGAGGATGTGATCAATAAAGCTGAATGCTGATGAAGTTAAAACAAAACAAAAATGTGTGTGTGTGTGTGTGTGTGTACATTTTACATTGAAAAAAATTTTTGATATGGCAAAAAACACAAGTGAAAATAAAGTTATGACGGGCAAACTGAGAAAAATGTGACACATCACAGGTAAAGAATTATGTCGCTAACATATAAACATAATAAAAAAAAGGGAACATGTATATCAAGTACACAGAAATATATAAGCAAATGATCCGTAAAGACCAAAGATGTTTAAATTCGCTCATAATTTTAAAAAGCAAATTAAAATACTAAGATATCTACCACAGACTGACAAAAAAAAAAAATACACTAGTGATGAGGTTATAGACTAAGGTTTCTCAACATTTGCACCACTGACATTTCGGCCAGATAATTATTCGTTGAAGAAAGCTGTCCTGAATACCATGGTTTTTAACATCCTTGGCCTCTACTCACTAAACACCATCAACACACCTCCTTCAAGTTAAAACATCTCCAGACGTTACCAAATGTCCCATGAAGGGGGGTAAAGTTTATGAAACAATTAGAAAAATCTAAACATTAACTGGACACTTGATTATATTAACACACTTCTTAAATTTTTCTTTTAGGCTTCATTATCATGTCTTTTTTTAAAAAAAGGTATTTTAATTAATAAAAACCTGAAACATTAACAGATGAATAAGATGTCTGGGATGCTCCCAAATAATCTAAGAAAGGGGAGTAGTTAGAGTAGAGATGAGTCAAATTGAAAGTGTTACAGCCAGATGATGGAAACACGGAGTTTCACTATATTATTCTTTTATACACATCTACAATTGTCCACAGCAAAAAAATTTTGTGAATATACTCTGCACAGGTCACTTTTGGCAAATCCAATTTATGGCATGAAAGGTTCCAGATGAAATAAGTGAATTTTGCCTGGAATGAGGAGGTAAGATAAAGATGGTAGCTGGTTAACAGTTTGGTTATATGTCCCTGCCCAAACCTCATGACGATTTTTTTTTTCTGAGATTAAGTCTTATTTTATTGCCCAGGCCAGAGTGCAATGGCTTGATCTTGGTTCACTGCAACCTCCACCTCCTAGGTTCAAGCAATTCTCTTGTCTCAGCCTCCCAAGTAGCTGGGATTACAGGCGCATGTTACCATGCTTGGCTAATATTTGTGTTTTAGAAGAGGCAGGGTTTCACCATATTGGCCAGGCTGGTCTCGAACTCCTGACCTTAGATGATCTGCCTACCTTGGCCTCCCAAAGTGATGGCATTATAGGCGAGAGCCACCACGCCTGGCCCTCATGTGGAATTTTAAACCTCAATGTTGAATGTAGAGCCTAGTGAGAAGTAAATGGATGACAGGGTGAGTTTCTCATGCATTGTTTAGTACCACATTCTCGCTATCCTAGCAATAGCAAATGAGTTCTCCTGAGATCTGGTCATTTATAAGTATGTGGCACCCTCCCCTTTATTTTCTTTTGCTCCTGCTATGTAGGATATGCTTGTTTCCTCTTCACCTTCCACACCCTCATTCTAAGTTTCCTGAGGCTTCTTCAGAAGCCAAGCAGATTCCAGTACCATGCTTCCTGTACAGCCTGCAGAACCGTGAGCCAATTAAACCTCTTTTTAAATTATGCAGTCTCGGGTATTTCTTCATGGCCACCCAAGAATGGACTAATACAATGGTTACAAGTAGAAATGGGCTGTGTTATAATTTTTTCCCCAAATTAATCCATTCATTTATTCAGTGAACCAAAAACATTTAAGTGTCTGCTATAGACCAGAACCATTTCAAATGTTGGGGACACAGCAACCAACTAAAAACAAAAAAATCCCTCCTCTCATGAACTTACATTCTAATACAAGTCAACAAAAATAAATTAGGTTGGAACAGGGCTTCTCACCCTGGTGACATTTTAGGCTGGATAATTCTTTGTTACATGGGCTGTCAAGTGCACTGTACATTATTAGCAGCATTCCTGGCCTTCACCTACTAGATGCCACTGGCCACCTCCAGGTAAAACAAAAGTATCTCCATACATTGCCAAACGTCCCTTAGGGGGGCAAAATGGTCTCCGGTTGAGAAGCACTGAGTTAAAATTAAGAGTTATGGAGAAAAATGATGCAGTGAAAGGGTTTAAGAAGTAACCTAAGGTAACAGCGAACTGATAATGTTAAACAGGACAGCTGGGGAAGAGTCTTTCAGGTAGAAGAAACAGGTATAAAAGTTTTGAGGCAGAAAGAGGGCATAGTTGAGGAACTATGAGTACAGTGTAGCTGGAACAGAGGAAGGAGACAGTAGGAAATCCAGGGCATTTACCTGAGCCATGTTAAAACACTAATAAAAATATGACATAAGGGATTACACTTCTGGTTATAGTCATGTAAGCTCCCGTTAAGACTGACTCTACTGCAGGTAACATAAACTTGAGGTAAAGAAAAACAGACATACACAGACACCCCACCCCAGAACTATGTTCAGGCAATAAAAAGTGAACCAAAAAAAAAGCAGGTAGGTTCTTGAGAGAAGTTAAAATGGGGAAGCACGGAGTATTAAGGGTCTAATTCCAGTTTATCGCAGCTTTTAGCCTGAGGGAAGCCATCTCGAGCAGCTAAAACTCCAATGAAACCATCTTTTTGGCCTGAAGAATCAGAGTGAGAGTTCAGGGAAACCAAAGCTGCTAGAAAGTGAGGGAATGCTGGAAAGGAAAATGCTGGAGAGGAGTAGAATTCCCAAATTCTGTGTATGAAATCTCTGGCTAAACCCCTGAAAACCACACATGTACAGAGCAGATTCCAAGCTGCCTAGCAAAGGAGACTTGAAGGAGTCTTCCTTGGCTGTCCTACTTAAACAATCAGAAAACCGAGGTGCTATTTGAGTTAACACCTGAAAGACAGCATTTGCATTTTGAGTCCAATCAAATTAAATGGCTGATTAAAAACAAAACAAGAAGCCAAATCAATGCTCTCTGGAGAAGTATAACATTATTCAGAATCTCCACAGCATAACATTCCAAGCCCAGGATGCAATCCAAAATTATGCGATACACAAAGAGGAAAATGTTTTCTCATAGAAATCAATGGAAGTAGACAATGTCATATTATCTTTATAGTATATCTGGTCTTTAACCCCATTTCCCTAGCATAAAACTCCCAAATCCTTATAATCTCCCAAGTGGAGACTTCTTGATTGCTGGCTGGCAGCCCCTAGATAGCTTCAGTGTAGGGAATGGTCACCAGAAAGACCAAGGAAAGATTAGACGGCTAGAGCTTCCAGTTTCACCCCCTAACCTCTGGGAAGGGGAGAAAGGCTGAAGGTTAAGGTACAAATGGCCAATGATTTAATCAAAACTGAATAATGAAGTTTCCATAGAAACCAAAGGAAAGGATAGGGTTTGGAGGGCTTCCAAAATAGCAGAACACATAGAGGTTCCTGAAGAATGGTATTCAAGGCAGTACATGGACGCTCCCTGCCCCTTCCCCTGTATCTCACCCTACGTTATCGCTTCAACTATATTTTGTAGCAGCATCCTTTATAATAAACTGGTAAATCTGAGTTCTGTGAGCCACTCTAGCAAATTAACTGAACCCAAAAAGGCAGTCATGAGAACCATAACTTGAAGCTTGTTAGTCAGAAGTTGTAAAAGCTCGGACTTGCAGGTGGTATCTGAGGGGGGCTGGGGAGTCTTGTGGGACTGAGCCCTCACCCTGTGGGATCTGACACTATCCAGGTAGTGTCAGAATTGAACTGGAGGATACCCAGCTAGTGTCTGCTGCAGAACTAATTGCTTGCTTGGCATGTGTAGAAAAAACCTCTCCCCATTGCCCATTTTGGTCACAGAAATCTTCTGTGTTGACTGTGTGTGGTATGGAGAAGAGGAAAACTTTTTTTTTCACTTAGAGACTGAAAGGGGGAAAATAAACTTTGACACTCCACAATTCTATAACCAGTAAAAATATTCTTAAAGAAAGTAAAATAAAAATATTTTCAGAAAGAAAATAAGAGAATTTGTCACCAGAAGATCTACAAGACTATATACATAGAGAAGTGCCTAAAAGATACAGAATGAATAGATGGAGACTTCAAAGACTTCCAACATGTAAAAGATATTCATAAAACTGTTTTCACAACCAGAAGGAATTTTCAAAAACATCTTGCCCAATCCCTTCATTTTAGATAGGCAAACCAATGAGATTAAAGACTATAAGATCCTGTAATTATCTAGCAGTTGATCTACCAGAAAGTAAGTCTATTGAGTTCTTAGTCAAAAGAATGGAAGGAAATAAGATTTCCTTCATAATGAGTCAGAATACCATCATAAACAAGTCAGAATACAAAAATTCAGTGAATATAAGGATCATGTTAAAATTGGCATAGACAGGCCAGGTGCGGTGCCTCATCTGTAATCCCAGCACTTTGAGAGGTCGAGGCAGGAGGATCACTTGAGGTCAGGAGTTGAAGACCAGCCTGGCCAACATGGTAGAACCCTGTCTCTACTAAAAATATATAAATTAGCTGGGTGTGGTGGCTCCTGCCTATAATCCCAGCTACTCAGGAGGCTGAGGCAGAAGAATTGCTTGAACCCAGGAGGCGGAGGTTGCAGTGAGCACAGATTGTGCCACTGTACTCCACCCTAGGTGACAAAGCAAGACTCCATCTATGGGAAAAAAAAAAAAAGGAAAGAAATAAAGCTTACTTCTTAAAAACTACTAGAGCCCAGTGTAGTGGCACACACCCACAGTCCCAGCTACTGGGGAAAAGCTGAGGTAGGAGGATGGCTTGAGGCCAAGAGTTTGATGGAGCCTATGAATAGTCACTGCACTCCAGTACCAAAAACCAAAAAAACAGAAAACAAAACAAAAAACCCCAAAAAACCTACTAGGGAGGGGTATTAATTGTTGCATACTTACAAAATTAAAATAATCATGATAGAAAAAATATAAAAATACTCCATTGCATAAAATACTATTTTGTTATATAAGGACATATCAGCCAGGTGCAGTGACTTAAGCCTGTGTTCCCAACACTTTGAGAGGCTGAACTGGGTGGATGGATCACTTGAGGTCAGAAGTTTGAGACCAGCCTGGTCAACATGGCGAAACCCCATCTCTACTAAAACTACAAAAAATAGCCGTGCATCTCATGGTGTGTGCTGGTAATCCCAGCTACTCAGAAGGCTGAAGCAGGAGAATCGCTTGAACCCAGGAGGCGGAGGTTGCCGTGAGCTGAGATTGTGTCACTGCACTCCAGCCTGAGTGACAGAGAAAGATTCTGCCTTAAAAATAAACAACTTCTCAGAAGTGGTGGCATGCACTTGTAATCCAGCTACTGGGGGGTGGGGGGGGCGGTGGGAGGGGGATGGGTAAGGCTGAAGGATTACTTGACCCCAAGAGCCTGGGGCTGCAGTGAGCTAACACTGTGTCACTGCATTCTAGCCTGGGTGACAGAGCAAGACCCCATTGCTTACTGGGGGGAAAAGTGTCAGTGTGAACAAATGTGTCTAAAATATTACTAATTTTTATATTCTATTTAAAATATTATCCTTGGAAATGAGTGGAACATAATAGACTCTGAAATCTCTGGTGTATAAATACATGGAATAAATAAAACCATAAGACACAAAGATTAATGGAATTTCTCAAGCCCCTAAGACAGGTACATAAGAAGGATGCAATCCACATCTTCAGAAACTTTGTCCAGTGCTCAGAGAAAACGAGATGCCAAATTTCATTAAGAAACATGATATATCTGAAAATAAGTGAAAAATTATTACCCTGAATCTCTAATGCATATTGAGTTTGTACAACTTTACATACATCTCAAGTGCCTGACCATAGGTACTTACCCCAAAAGCTGGAACTTCTTCACTCTTTATTTCATTTATTCGAACCAAATAGTTAACAAAGTCTCTGGCAGCATTGCTCTGTGCATCTTTTTTATTGGTGGAATTTCCCATGCCAGTGTAATTATACCCTTCCACCTGAACCTTTAAACAATAAAAGAAAAAAAAAAGTAATAAGAGATTGACCTGGGTAACTCGGATATTTTAACAATCTATAATTCAGCAGTTTATTAAGAAACAACAAACAGCTAACGTCAGGAAATAAACTCTATAACATACTGAAAATACACCTAAAAGAAAAAGCTTGAATTGTGTTGTCTAGTGATAAGCTAATCCAGAGATAATGTAAGTGGTTCAGATACTTTCTTCTCATGTAACAGAAGGCTCACATTAAAATCTGATTTTGTAATATCCATGAACAAGCTCTCCATTTTTATTTAAGAACTTTGCTTTGAAGCAATAAAGAATTACTCTGCTTTCTAAAAGTGCATGCAAAATTGGAAACAGTTGATCCAACTTTTCAGATCCCTACTACAGGTACTGAGGAGGCTGGGGGAGACATGGGCTCTAATTAGAATAATTTACCTGTCAGATTGTTTTATAAGTAATGCTGACTTGAAAAAATGATTTAGAATAGCAGTCAAGTCACAATAAAGAACTGTTGTTTCCAAATGTGCAACATATGAACATCTCCAAACAGAAAACATTTTACTTGTAATCCCAAAATGAACCCCATGAATCACATAAATGTAAACTGTATTCTTCAGTACCTCACACATGAATTTCTGCCTGTTTTTGTTTCCCACTGCTCTAATTTCATAGGATGGGGTCATCTTCCTTTTGCCGCACCAGGCATACAGAAAATTTTTAACATCACCCATGATTCAAGCGTCTTCTTCAGACCTAAGAAAACAAAATTCAGTTAAAAACAGCATTTAAAATAGCAAAAATCGAAGAACCAATTATCTGGATTACTGAATCTAGGTTAAACATATATTCTATCATGCTGCTTATTAAGACTGCCTATAAAGCAATTTTAATGACATAATTGGAATGTTTAAGAAAAAGGATACAAAACAGTATGATTTGAACTATATATACATGATCAAGATTGGAAAGAATAGCCCCTAAAATGGTTATTGCTGGGGACTGAGTGATTTTTATTTTTTCTTATAAAGTATTTTACATAAGGCCCTACATTCTACAACGGGCAGCTTATTGTATTTAACTCACTTCACCCTCACAACAATGGCAAGCAGATACGGTGGATACTATCACTGTCTTTTCAGGGAGGAAGAAGCTAAGACTTAGAAAATTAAGTAACTTCCAAGTCACCCACAGTGAGGGGGGCCTCAATTCAAATCCAAACTACTGTATTAAGAAACAGGTATCATTTGTGTATAAATTCAACAGTTTATTCTCATTCTGATTATGACCACTAGCACACTGTCCTCAAAGTTGTAGGCTGCATATATTAATAAGTTCAAATACAGGGAAGGGGCGGGGTCAGTAAAAAAAAAAAAGTTCAAATACATTAAGTACTCAGTACTGAAGACAGTAACCTATTAAATGCTGTATACCAAATCTCTCCTTTAAGCCTTATTACTCATAAAAACTTGAGGATATTAAAGGTTTTCTTGAAGTGCAACAGTCTTGGCACTCCTTTCCTACCTCAGTCTAAATACCGCAAGATATGAAGTCTATGAGACTAAATGCTGAGTCTGAACTGTAAGCAAGGTATCTGAGACCACATTTATAACCAGAGAAAATAAAATATGCTATGAATTTCGTTTGCTATGAAACAAAACCCCATTACCAGCATTAAATCGTCTGCTTCACGTTTCACATTTGATGCATTTTGTTCGAACCTAAATCTAATCTCATCAAACTGCACCCGAGCATAAGTTATGTTTACTGAGTGGCCACAGTCTAACTCTAGTCAGCCATTTGGCCAAGGGCATGTCGTATTAACAAAGAGCCCTGGAAAGCTGAAGACGTCTATATGGAAATTCCACCTCATGAATAATTAAACAACAAGCCCTCATGGTGAATGAATAATAAGAAATATGAAGGACTATACTCCCTAGTCCCGTACAACGCCATAATACCCAATACCAACTACGTGCTATTGATGCGCAAATACATATGGAAAGTTAGGCCGGGCTCGGTGGCTCAAGCCTATAATCACAGCACTGTAGGAGGCCGAGGCGGGCACGGATCTCCTAAGGTCAGGAGTTCAAGACCAGCCTGACCAACATGGAGAAACCCCGTCTCTACTAAAACCACAAAATTATCCAGGTGTGGTGGCACGTGCCTGTAATCCCAGTTACTCGGGATGCTGAGGCAGGAAAATCCCTTGAACCTGGAGGCCATGGTTGCGGTGAGCAGAGATGGCACCACTGCATTCCAGCCTGGGCAACAAGAGCAAAACTCTGTCTCAAAAAAAAAAAAAAAGTTAAGAAATTTTAAGTCTTTTTTTTTTGAGACAGAGTCCTGTTCTGTCGCCCAGGCTGGAGTGCAGTGGCGTTAATTTCGGCTCACTGCAACCTCCGCCTTCTGGGTTCAAGCGATTCTCCTGCCTCAGCTTCCCGAGAGTAGCTGGGATTACAGCCACCCGCCACCACGCCCAGCTAATTTTTTGTATTTTTAGTAGAGACTGGGTTTCACCATCTTGGCCAGGATGGTCTCGATTTCCTGACCTCGTGATCCGCCCGCCTCAGCTTCCCAGGCGTGAGCCACCGCGCCCAGCCAGTCTTTTCCCTTAAAGGTCCAAAATCAATTTCATCCAACTGCGGCATGAACTCACCCATTTGCCATGCTAACTTGGCATCTCAGTAAAACCGAATTTTAAATATCCCCTCAAACCTGTTCCAACACCCTACCACTACATTTTGGTCTCCAAAAACGGTACAATATCCACAAAGTTACTCCTGGCACAAGTTGAGAGTGGTCTATTCCCTCAACATTCTCCAAAGCTATCCCTTGCAGAACCCTTAATGTGCGCCAGACAATATCCACAGCAGATCATCTGTAATTTACTTAATCCTTAGTAATCTTGTAAAGGTAAAATTACTATCCCTTTAGAGAAGCGAAAACTGAGACAAAGAGTATCTTGCCCCAGGAAGACAGAGCTCCTAATGAGAAGAGCAAAAATTCCGGAAAACATAGCCTGACTCCAGATATACTACCTTCCACCACTACGCAATTCTGCTTCAAAATATGTCCCCTATCCATTCGTTTCTCCCCACCTCTCCCGCCACCACTACTGTACACCCGGACTAGGGCAATAATGTCCTCCACGGTTTCTCTGTTACCACTCTAGCCACCCTAAAACCCATTCTTTTAAGTCCTCCTCACCACACGCCAGTCACATGGTCTGCTTTCAGCTCCTGCCCCGTCTCTGCCCTTAAGCGGTAACTAATCCCTTCCGCTTCTGCAGGCTCTGCTTTTCCTTCGCAACCGCCGAACAAACAGCTCACCCCGCTATATTAGTCAAAGTAGCTCTCGCTTTTCATTTTTAACATTTCTATCCTTTGGATTATTCGCAAGGCCTGCACGACGGCGCCAGTTATTTCTGGCTTGAATGACTGAAGGGCCCTATGTGAGTGGCGCCCCGGCCGCAACCACCACAGGCGACGCAGCCCTTCCCTCAGCCGCCGCAGCGCCCCGGCGTACGCAGGCCGGAGGAGGAAGCGGGCTTTGGCGGCTAGAGGCAGCAGCGGGAAACGCTGGGCTGAGGGGAGGGGGGGGGCCAAAGGCGGCCCGGGCAGCGCAGGCGCACCGCGGCTGGGCGCGCACGCAACCCGCAATCCGGGGACCCGCGAGCGGCTCTTCCCTTCCCCCACCCCGCCGCTGCCACCGCCCGCGCTTCGAACAAAGCCGGCTGCACAGCCACGGTCCACGCCGCCTTCCCGCGACCCCGCTGCCCCACACGGTGCCCAAGATGTCTCTACCTTACCAGCGTCCGTTTCCGAGTGCTCAGCTGTTAGAACCGTGTGTGACTCTGGCCTTCCACGGAGACAACAGAGGAACGCACAGCAACTTGCATGGAGGAATCGGCGAAATGGCTCCGACCGCGGCGCGAGGGGGCGGGGCCAGCAAGCGTACGCATGCGCAGAACACGCGACGGGGGTGGGGGATGGTCAGGGCGCGCCAATAGAGGGGGCGGGGCTCAGCCACCTCTCGGCGCGGAAGGGTTTCGTTGCCGGGGAGATTCGCTGCGCCGGGCGGGCCCAGCGCCAGGCCAGCCGCGCGCCAGGCCTGCTACTCTGGTTAATCCGCCAGCAGCTTTTGTGCCTGTTAGGGAGTTGAGGGCCTGTAGCATTCTGATGCAGCAAAATGTTTCGCAGGTTCTGTCATAGGGATCTCTGGTGAGAAGAGGTGCCCTTCGAATGCAGAACTGGAAACCTTACTGCTAACTTGGTAGGGTTGAGATAATTACATGAGATGGCATATGAAGGGGGCTTAGTGTTCAGTACCTGGCACGTGGTACGTGTTCAGTAGGCGTGGTTACTGGAGTGATTCAGACAGTCTGAACGCCAACGTCTCTTGAAAGAAATAAGCTGGCCGGGCGCGGTGGCTCACGCCTGTAATCCCAGCGCTTTGGAAGGCCGAGGCGGGTGAATCACTTAAGGTATAAAGTTGGAGACCAGCCTGGCCCACGTGGCGAAACCCCGTCTCTACTAAAAGAATACAAAAATCGGGCGGGCGTTGGGGTGGGCGCCTGCAATCCCAGCAACTCCGGAGGCTGAGGCAAGAGAACCACTTGAAGTGGGGGAGGGGCAGAGGTTGCAGTGGGCTGAGATTGTGCCCTTGCGCTCCACCCTGGGCGAGAGAGTAAGACTCTGTCTCAAAAACAGCCAGCTATGAAAGAAAGAAGCTCAGTGAAGGCGGGCATTCCACCGGGCTAACGCAGGTCACGACACCTTGCCGTGCCTGGAACATTGTAAGTGCTTAGCTAACTAGTTTAAGGTAGGAATAAAATCTTAAAGGTTGCTTTTGTTTAAATTGGGTAACCTTTTGTGTTCCAAGTCTTTGGAATAATTTGTATCCTTAATTATACTAGTCACTGTTAAATTTTGAACTCTAGTGCTTCCCAGGAAGGCAACGATACAAAACACTTCTAGTTGGGATTGTTCCAGGAAATCCAAACTAATCAATTATCTGGGCCCATTCTATCAATGCATATTTATTTTTCACCTCTTTTCTCATGCTGTTCTTAATCCTTCCAGCTCATATTGACCACTCCTTTTAAAACTATCATCATCCTTAAAATCAGAACATAGTTTAGCATTTACTCATTCTTTTATTTTCTTCATGTGATTGTTCTCTTTAAGAATAAAATCATTGAAGGAAAGACCTTAATTTTTTAATAAAATCATTGAAGGAAATATCTTAATTTTTTTTGTACCCTTCACTGTGTTGAAAGCAGCAGGGGCCTAGAAGACATTAAACTGATACCACAGAAATACGAAGGATCATTAGAGGTTATTATGAACAACTATATGCAAACAAATTGGAAACCAAATGGAAATAACTAAATGCCTGAACAGATACAACTTACCAAAATTGAACCAAGAAGAAACAGAAAACTTTAAAAGTCCAACTGAGTAATGAGATTGAATCAGTAATATAAAGTCTTCCATCAAAGAAAAGCCCATGCCCTGACAGCTTCACTGCTGAATTCTACCAACCATTTAAAGAAGAACTAATAGCAGTTCTTCTCAAACTCGTCCTGTGAGGCCAGCATTACCCTTATACCCAAACTGGATATGGACACAAGAAAAAAAATCTGTAGGCCAGTATCCATGATGAACATAGATGCAAGAATCCTCAACAAGGCCAGGCACAGTGGCTCATGCCTGTAATCCCAGCACTTTGGTAGGCCGAGGCAGGCAGATCACCTGATGTCAGGAGTTTGAGACCAGCCTGGCCAATGTGGCAAAACCCCGTCTGTACTAAAAATACAAAATTAGCCAGGAAAGGTGGTGGGTGCCTGTAATCCCAGCTACTCAGGAGGCTAAGGCAGAATTGTTTGAACCTGGCAGGGTGGAGGTTGCAGTGAGCGCAGATCATCACACTGTACTCCAGCCTGGGTGACAGAGACTCCATCTCAAAAAAAAAAAAAAAAAAAAAAAGGGAGACTCAACTAGCATAAATGAATTGCAAGTGTTTTATCACATATAATGAGCACAACAAAAGTATCAATATATTATATGTAAACACATGTTTAAAGCTGGATCTTTAGTTTCTAAGGATAATATTATTGAATTGGTTCTTTTTTGTTGTTGCTGTTGTTGGCAGGGAGACCAAGATGGCCAAATAGGAACAGGTGAATTGGTTCTTAATTTAGGCTTTGTATCTGAGATCTAGAGTCCCTGGGATTTGGGTCCCAGGACTGGCATTACCTTTGTAGGTGTCCCCTGCCAACTAGCACTCTCTAAGAACTTAACATTTGCAGGTGAAGCCTTAAAACATGTTCCAAAAGTTTGGAAAGTGGACAGATTTCAACACAACCATTACCTGTTCCCAGTAGCTGGCAAATTAGGAGATTTCAGAGGTTAGTCAAGTGGGACAGAGCAGGGTAGGGAATTTTATTTTTAAGCTTTATTATAAAACAGGTAACTTTCTCCCTATGTTAAGAATTTGGAACTGGGGCTATAGTTCGCTCATAATGATCAAATAATGCAAGGTCTGCTTCAACTGGACTACTTAACATTTAACATTTACCTTTTTAAGTAGACATAACTGATGAAAGTTCACTTAGTTTGGTGGGAAATAAGAGATATAAAGACATCTTCTCCAGGATGAGACTCCCAAAGGCAAATGTTCTCTGAGTACCAGTGTTGCTCAAATTTAGGACCTTTGGAGTTCCTTTGAGCATCCTTCTGCTCTCCTATTTCTGATGACTCCATCTAGACTCCTACTCAACTTCTCTTCCTCTATGTGCATTCCAGTTGCAAGTCACGCCCAGGTTCTTAGCACTCTATATACCCTCTACTCGAACAGTTTTACTCTTCCTGTATCCCAGCCACCAACCATATGTTGATATGGACGGAATATTTGTATCTCCCTCAAATTCGTATTGCTGAAGTCCTAATTCTCAATGTGATGGTATTTGGAGATGGGGCTTTTAGGATATAATTGGGTTTAGATGAGGTCATGAGAGTAGAGCCCTCATGATGGGATTAGTGCCCTTATAAGAAGAGGATAAGATCAGCGCCTTCTCTCCTCTGACGTAATTACCCACATAAATCTTCACATATTGGCTGGGCATGGTGGCTTACCCCTGTAATCCCAGCACTTTGGGAGGACAAGGCGGGTGGATCACTTGACGTCAGGAGTTTGAGACCAGCCTGGCCCCTACAGTGAAAACCTGTATCTACTAAAAATACAAAAAATTAGCCAGGTGTGGGGGTGTGTGCCTGAAATCCCAGCTACTCAGGAGGCTGAGGCAGGAGAATCGCTTGAACCTGGGAGGTGGTTGCAGTGAGCCCAGATCCTACCACTGCACTCCAGCCTGGGAGACAGAGCAAGACTCCATTTCAAAAACAACAACAACAAAAAACCACCACCATCACCAACAACAAAAACCTTCACTTATTGAAGAGTTGATTGATCTTTAAGGAAGAGGATTGATCTTTAAGGAAGAGGTCTCCAACCCCTGGGCTGGAGACCACTACTGGTCCATGGCCTGGCAAGAACTGGGCACAAAGCAGGAAGTGATCAAAGGATGAGAGAGCATTACCACCTGAACTCCACCTCCTGTCACATCATTAAGAGTCTTAAAGGAGTGTGAACTTTATTGTAAATTGCAAATGTGAGGGATCTAGGTTGCACGCTCCTTATGAGAATCTAATGCCTGATGATCTGAGGTGGAATGGTTTCATCCTGACACCATCCCTCCTATGCCCCTGGTCTGTGGAAAAATTGTCTTCCGTGAAAACTGTCCCTGGTGCCAAACAGGTTGGGGACCACTAGTTTAAAGGACTGATGACTCTTTTAATGCAGTGAGTGACACAGATGAAGTATATAATCTGGATTCTAGCAGAAATGGTAGTCTAGATTTTAAGAATGAAGAATTTGATATCTTTAAAATTATTTTCTTGTCACATAGTTATGGTCATTCAAAAGCCAATTTCTATTAGATTTCTTACTTTTTTATTGTTTGTTATACATATGTATAAGTGAATATTTGTCTTTTTTAAAAGCAATCATAACATTGGAAGTCATTTTTCTATCTCCATTGCACCAGTTTTTCTTGGACCATTTGTTAATCTACAAGTTCTATGGCTACACAGAAAACTATTCACATTCACAGGATTTTGCAACTTGCTTTGTTCCACTTTTACTGCTATGTTTGCTTTACCTGTATTGATTCTATATGAATTAGTTTATTTTACAGTTTGGCTTGCTTCTTAGTTATATAGTCTTGAAATACCATATTCACATTTGCTTTTATGGTTCCCATATTAAAGTTCAGGAATTTACTCATGCATTTATATAGTTGAGCATTTTTGTTGCTTCTTTATACAAGCTTTAACTGAGACTAATACATGTACTTTTCTTTTCTTTTTGTAGAGACAGGGTCTTGCTATGTTGCCCAGGCTAGTCTCAAACTCCTGGTCTCAACTGATCCTCCCACCTCAGCTTCCAAAAGTGCTGAGATTACAGGCATGAGCCACCATAGGAACAACACATTTCTATAAGGTTATGGGGTTTTACTTTTTTCCAGTGTTAATTAGTTTCACATATCTAGAATTTGTAATTTCCTATTGGATACTAGTATAGAATTATTGTACTTATTTACATGAACAAATTAATGTTTTCCTCTACAAACTACTTTAGAAAGATTTTCAATAAAGGTAAATGGGACATAATCATCTATTAAGGGAAAATGACTCAGAGTGGAACATGTACCAAAATATAAATTTGCTGTATTTAAAAGAGGAATTGAAAGCAAAAGATTCCAAAAGCTTGAAAAAAATGGAGATGCCTTAAATAAGCTTACCATTGAAAAATAACAGAAAATGTTGAATACAATAAAAAAAATGCATTCCTGTACTGACAAGAAAGAAAATGCTTTAGAGGTAAACATAAATGAAGTGAATGAATGAATCCAGAGAGGCAAGAGAACCCTGACATAAGTGCCTACCTTGAAAGGGTCTGCTGATTCTTAATGAACTTGAGCTTCCTTTTAATAAAAGCTGCATTGGGGCCTAGGAGAAAGGAGACAAAAGAGATTGCCCAACATGCAGAGGCTGAGAGCAGACCTACACATAAGCCAGAATGCCTTGTATCTTCAGTGAAAAATGAACAACAATAGCAACAATGAAAAACCAAACCAATAAGAAGAGGGGTATAATAAGGAAACCTGTCTATCAAAAACTAGATGCTAGGTAGAAAAAAAGACTCACTTCCTGTGATATCCATGAAAACCTCAAGCCATTTATTTAAAGTGGTTACTAGTCAGCAGAGATAAATCCTTTAGAAGAATTAAAATTATATTTTCTTTGGTGGAATTTTTCTATCCAGACCTCAAATAATTCCTATAAAATTCCACTGAACATAAGCTCAAGTTCAAAAAATCATAAAACAGGTGAGGATCTGAAGTACCTCTGATGAATGGCAGGGTATGGTAGCTCACGTGGGGGATCCCAACATTTTGGGAGGCTGAGGCATGGGGATTACCTGAAGCCAGGAGTTCAAAACCAGCCCGGCCAATGCAGTGAGACCCTGTCTCTGTTTTTAAAATACAAAGTCCAATGAGTTGAGTGCCAGCAGAAAAAGAAAACTGACAGCAGAACTATATCTATAAATGGTTTAGGTACTAGAATTATCTGCTACTAAATAGAAACACACCTATTCCTTGTTATTATGTTTAATTCACTCCTAAAAACCCTATCGATAAGTGAAAAGTCACTAAATGAAAAAATATTTTAACTAGAAAATCATGATGCATTCTGTATAAACCCAAGAAAACTCAATACTTTTGGTCAAAAGTATATCAATTTTTCCACAGACAAGGTTATGTAAACAATTTGAAATAATAAATGCCATTTATTTATAAACTATAATGTAATGAAGGCTTATTGTAAACTTTCTTCTGTACTAATTTTTCAGTCTTTGGGGGGGCCTATAGTTATTTTACACTCTAAATTTATAGGACTTAAAGTTACAGCACAGACACTGTGAGTTTAATGTTCCCTTGACTTACAACATCTTACAGGACCTGGCTCCTTTGCAATCCCTTTAAATTAATCATTTCCTACTCCTTCTCCTTGATGCCTGAACTCTGATTCATTGGCTTCTGTTCAGTTCTTCACACTCCAGACTCTTCCATGGCTCCAGACTGTCAAATCTGTGGGTCCTACCACCTTGAATGCACCCTCTGCTATTCTTCACCTGACTGGTTTCTTTCCAACATTCTAATTTCAGACTAAGTCTAATGGACCCAGAGAAACCTTCTCTTATTATCTTGTGGAAATTGGTCCCTCTTCTGCACCTCCATTCCCCAGCACTTTCCTCTGGCCATACTGAAGGATCTTGAAAGATATACAGATAGGTACATACAGATAGGTATATAGGCAAGTGAAAGAGCAAAAGGCAGAATATACTTAGTGTTTTAATTGAATAATTCTAGAGGTCTGCTTAAATTGGAAAGTCAAACCTGATTGAGGTTATTACCTTAGGAAAAGGACAACGCTAATTGGTCAATGTTCAGGGGAGTTCAGATAGTAACCGCAGCCTAAAAACCATCTAGGCCTGTGATACGGTTTGGCTGTGTCCCCACCCAAATCTCATCTTGCAGTTTCCATAATCCCCATGTGCATGGGAGGGACCTGATGGGAGGTAATTGAATCATGAGGGTGGTTACTTCCATGTTGTTGTTTTCATGATAGTGAGTTCTCACAAGATCTGATGGTTTTGTAAAGGGCTTTCCCCGCTTTTGCTCAGCACTTCTCCTTGCTGCTGCCATGTGAAGAAGGATGTGTTTGCTTCCCCTTCTGCTATGATTGTAAGTTTCCTGAGGCCTCCCCAGTCATGTGGAACTGTAAACTTATTTTCTTTATAAATTACCCAGTCTCAGATATGTCTTTATTAGCAGCATGAGAATGAACTAATACAGCCTGTGAACATTATTTCCCACTCTCATTTACAGATGCTTTAAATATGCCCACTTGTTCAAGCTCTAAGGGTGGATCACTTTGTTTCACCCTAGTGTGAGGATTCTCAAGAATGTAGTATGTGGTCATTATCCCATCTCCTTCCACCTGAGGTAGGATAACCATTAATATGGTACAAACTGGACTTGGACTGTAGACTATACTTAGATGCTGATGCACTTGCCTGCTTGTGGAAACCCACTTCCCCATGACCTCAAAGATAACTTTGTTATGAGTGCTTGTGGATGGAAGAGAAGGCTTGCCTCTCACATCAAAGGCTGGCATTTGCAACAATTTCTGTGCCTACAGGGCCTAACCGCACATCTGGCTCAAACATGGGACCCTGATTTTCATGAAGGGCATTCTAGCTGCTGCATAGAAAATATATTGGAGGTGAACATGTGATTGCTGTACAATCTCCTGAGGTGGTCCCTCTGGAATAGAACTTGAATGCTCTCTGTAACTGGTCTACAGATACAGGTAACACATCCTGCTGGATATAGTTCTTTATGTATTTTGTTGAATCCATTCCATTATATTTATTGTGTGATTAAGACTTAAGAAAATGTTTTAAGGCTTTTCTTCTGGTTGTATAACTTAAAATGCTAAAATGTACCAAATTATGTACCAAATAATTTCCCAGGGGTTCACAGAGAAACCACTATTTGGGTCAGTTATTTTGTTCACCCAGTTAGCCATTTCTCAGTCCCAGAAACCCAAAGTGTGAGGTAGTGCTCTGCCTCTACCTGGGACTTACCTCTGCTATTTGCATAATTTTGGTTCCAAGTTTCCTTCTTACTTTCACTGGAAGAAATTGAGGGTTGAGTCAGCATGTGATAAGGGAATGCTTAAATGGTTTTCCTCTACTTGATTTGGTGGGTTTGTAGATCCCACTCCATTTCCCCTGTATGAAAAGCCTTAGTGAGCCCAGGTGGGTACCTAAGCTTGGGTTGCAGTCACTCTGCAAAGTCCCTCAATCCAGCGTTCTCTTAGATTTTAGCCTCCTAAGAGTTTGGATTTTCCATGCCCTTCAGGTGATCACAAAGAAGAAATTTCTCTCAAGCTGTGGGAAATAGCCTTTCTAGGAAAGAATATATATTTCTTCCACTGCCGCCCAACCCCAATTCCACTTCATCCTCATGGCATTTTCCTATATCTTTGAATAAACCCAAGAGAGATCCTAAGTAAAAACAATTCCTAAAATCACTCCTGTCCCTCCAACCATCCCAATGGACTGATCTCAGATTTCTATCTTGAAACAAAGAGGTTAGAAATCAGCTTTTAGTACTGTGTTGAATGAAATATGTCACATGCCATTACTTTAGTTTTAATGTTAAAAACAATTTAAGAATAGATTATAAACAGTAAGTTCATAGTGTTCCAAAGTTTTACTTGTTAAATGCACTATTAATAGCCTACTGCTATATAATATTCATTTCTAAGCTATTAGGTATTAACAGAGCTAAACTCAGACCTGGTCATTTTAAAAGCATTATTTCTCTTTATGTTCACAAAAGCTCATTAATCATCTTAAAAATCCTCCAAGCATTGACTTCACAAAAACAAAAATAGAAAAACAGTTCTTTGTTTATTGGATACCCAAGAATTTAAAAAACTAAATTTGGCTTTAGTATCATTAAATAAGGATATCACATCCTCAGAACCAAAAACTAACAAGAATCTCATTTTCTTCTTCTTAACAGCTACAAAGGTAAAAAAGAGGGTCAAGGATATATAAATACAGCAACTTTTAACTAAAGAGAGGATTAGTAAAGATAATTGAAGTCCACTTCTAATTTCAAATTTGCTTTTTGAAAAAGTTTTATTTTTAATTCGAAGAGATTAAAATAAGGAGCCAAACTGATATGAATTTCAAATACTCTTTCTCTGCCAATGATCAAAACAATTAGAGATGAAATGAAAACAAAATCTTAGGTAATTAACAGACTGGATAGTCAAGTTTAAAATCAATAAGGATTAACTGTTAATACACTTTGGTATCAGAAAGCTTACACCAAAGTTTGTTAGAAGGGAGATTAAACAGGTGTTGATATATTACACAGAAAGAAAAGAGTAAAAAAGGAGGTGTGGAGAGAAAGCTGAGTCCTTTGGGTCCTCCCCAAATCTTCTGTCACTAAAGAAAAGTAACTGCTTGAAAGTGTGACAAGGTAATAACAGTAGCCTCTGGGCTTACTGCAGAAAGGAAGTTGGCCTTCGATTTCAATAATTCAGGGTCCTGTGGGAGAGACAGTTTTCTCAGTGGAGGAAGGGGAAATTTGTGGTATCCTAGAGGAAGAGCCCTTTGGTTCTTTGAAACTTTGAGTTTTGAGTTTTCTGTATAGCAAAAAGTGGAGACTTAAATTCATCTTTGGGGAAGACCTCTTCCTTTGTTATGAGAAAGCCACCCTTTCCTTAGTTACAGGAATTGAAACAAGTCCTCACCTGACCCAGTGTTTTTGAAAAGGGGAAAGTGGCGACTTCAAAATGAATTCAAAAGCATCCATTCTAGAGTTAAACAGAGCAGCCAAATGAGATAGTGTATTTGTAGTTTTATATAGTTGAGACATGTTATAGTTTGGTATTAAAGTGCCTGCCTAAATGCAGTATCTCAGAGTTTTCCTAGATTTCCAATGAGTATTTATTCAAATGAAGACATATTATACTGGTTTAAAATTAGACAACTTTAAAATAGGATTAGGAACCAGAAATTGAGATGATGAGAGTGCCTAAAGACAGATGGAATTAATCAATTACAATTTTCCTCTTGATTCCATTTCATCCATATAAACAGAAATTTCTCCATGAAAAATTTTGTGAAATGAATGACTGAGAGTTGTGATTCTGAGAGCTTTTGCTCCTTTGAAAAAAAACAAAAAACAAAAAAAATGCCAACTTTTTAATGCTCATATTAGGTACCTAAATGCTTTTTGATTGATGTGAGATTTCACTTGCTAGAAGAGTTTATTTAAGTTCATCTAAAATTCCCTGAGAAAAGAATGCGTTATTTAAGGCAGACTATGTCTCAGGGTACACATCCTGATTTGATAGAGAGGCACTAGCTACCAGCTTCCAAGTTTCCATCCTTTAGATCAGCGAAAGAAAGGAAATCCAGGCTCTTCAGTTTAGCTTCAACACTATCAGTAAACTCCCTGGAGGCTTTCTGCAGTGGAAGCCGGGGTGGGCCCATTGGAATCCCAGAGACCAGAGTCATGATGGCTTTGGTCTGTGACACTCCAAAACCTAGATGGGAAAAATAAATGAGGAAACATGACTGATTGTTCATCCCTCCACAAACATCCCAAAGAAGGAGACCATATGCTAATAGCAACTACTACAACAGGATAAGATTAAAACAAAAGATGAGAACATTTCTAGTCAATATGAAAGATAAGCAGTCATTTGAAATCCCTATTCCTGCTTCAAACAGGTAGAAATGCTGGAAAATTTTAACAAGCTGATCACAGTAAAAGAAAACGAAGACTCAAGGTGAAATCTTAAAACCAAGGAGGAGGAGCCAAAGGTGTCAGGAATCAAGAGGTCAGAAAGACGAGGAGAAGCTGATGCCAAATAGCCCTTGAGGATAATCTGATTTAGGAATACACTATTGTTGACCAAAGAAGGTAGGACTTCATTGCCAGGACAAAATTTAGTTTAGTTTATGTAGGAAGTCCCTGAGAAATGCAGTACTTAAGGTGGCTTGTGACTCAATGCTGCTGTTTTCATGCTGGTGTATACGGCTGGCATGGGAATGGAAAATGAAGCCTTGGATCTGTGCATGGTGAGAAGCTGGAATTAAACTCCCTGTGTAAAACTGGTAGTCAGCCTTCTATGAAAAGCAATAGAAAAAAACTCAGCCCACTGGTCTGGAAATAGAGAAGAAAACCTGACTTCTACCAGGGTTGTAGATGGAAACAAATCTCATGAAAGAAATCTCAAGCCTGTGCCAAAGGTGAATGCTAGATCCCAATATGCATTCCAAACTTACTATAGGTACTATACTAAGAAATTAACCCCGAAACTGGTTAGAACTGGTGGAACTACAGTGTCCTAGCAGAGGGAAATGTAAACTCACTTGATAGGGCACTTTACAACCTAATGTTCAATGGGTTACGTGGAAAACAACAGTCTCTGAAGATAAGCTCAAAGCTAAAAATTACAAAGCCCATGAGGAAAAGCAGCAGCATGAGAACTAGCAAGTTCCAAAATGACAAAACTCACATCCTGAGAATAGATGACAGATTATTCTGAAAGAGACTTCTCAGAGATAAAAGGAGGAATGGAAGCCACAGGCTAAGAGAAGTAAAGAATGCTAGAGTACAAAACAATCAAGAATTACTGAAAAAAAA
>CAUYQU010004716.1:0-34625 GCA_963574635.1 Cheracebus regulus
GTGTTTGAGACCAGCCTGACCAACATGGTTAAACCCCATCTCCACTAAAAATACAAAAATTAATGTTCTCACTCATAGGTGGGTGTTGAACAATGAGAACACATGGACACAGGGAGGGGAGCATCATACACTGGGGTCTGTAGGGGGGAACCAGGGAGGGACAGCAGGGGGTGGGGAGTTGGGGAGGGATAACATGGGGAGAAATGCCAGATATAGGTAAAGGGGAGGAAGGTAGCAAACCACACTGCCATGTATGTATCTATGCAACAATCTTGCATGTTCTTCACATGTACCCCAAAACCTAAAATGCAATAAAATATATTAAATAAATAAATTTTTTTTAAAGGTGTGTGAAGAGCAGAAGAAGTACCACATGGTTCTTGTACTTCCTCTGGTGGGTTAACCATGAACAATCAGCATCAATATCCATTCCAATCTCTACAGATACCCAGAATCTTTGCGCTCTGCACCTATCATTATATATGCCAAGGTCCCACTTGGGAGTGTAAAATTGCCAAAAACACATGTATAATCCAGAAGTTACCCCTGCAGAGACATATTCTCCAATACTCAATATACAAGCATAAGAAAATAGACTTTTTCTGAAGTTGCTTTAATAAACAGGGAGCATTAGAAACCATGAGGCAGCTTCCTACAAATCTTGGAAAGGGCCTCAATCCTGTGAGCCACTGTTTCCTCAGCTGTGAAATGGGTATAACTAAAGGTCAATCAAAATAATTTTTAAAAGGCACCCGGAAAATAGTAGGCATTTAATAAATATTATTTTCCATACTCATTGACAGAAATATTCTCAATAGATATTATTAATAAGAGTGCATAAAGAAGAAAACAGACACAAATTATTTGGTTGACGTAAAAGTAATTGTGGTTTTTGGCAGTACTGTCAATGGCAAAACTGCAATTACTTTTGCACTAACTGTATTAGTCCACTTTCACACTGCTAAGAAAGACATAATCAAGACAGTAATTTATAGAGGAAAGAGGTTTAAGTGACTCAGAGTTCAGCATAGCTGGGGAGGCCTCAGGAAACTTAAAATCATGGTGTAAGAGGAAACAAACATGTCCTTCTTCACATGGTGGCAACAAGGAGAAGTCCAGAGGAACTGCCCTTTATAAAACCAATAGATCTCATGAGACCTATTCACTATCATGGGAAGAGCACGGGAAAAACGTGCCCCCATGATACAATTACCTCCCACTGGGTTCCTCCCATGACACATGGGGATTATGGGAGCTACAATTCAAAATGAGATTTGGGTGGGGGCACAGCCAAACCATATCACCAACCTAATAGACTACAGACAAAATTTAACTAAGGTATAATTTTGACTGTTACTATAATAGATAAAAGGGCTGGGCGTGGTGACTCACACCTGTAATCTTAGCTACTCAGGAGGCTGGGGTGGGAGGATGGCTCAAGCCCAGCAGTTTGAGGCTGTAATGAGCTATGATCATGCCACTCCACTCCAGCCTGTGTGACAAAACAAGTCTTCTTCTCAAAAAAAAAAAAAAAAAAAATGAAAAAATCAGAACTCATGTAAATATGATAGAATTACAGATTATCAAGAACTGTAAAGACAGAATATTCTTAATTTGGTGGATATTGAGAGAATAAATTACTTATTCCAACTTCTTGCTTTTATTCTTAAAAATAGAAAAATTTTAATTTGATGAATATTGAAAGAATAAATTACTTATTCCAACATCTTGCTTTTATTCTTCAATGATGTGCTTTCATAAATGTATCATGTGTAGATGCAACATAGATAAGAAGCAAGGAAAATTATTCAAAAACATAGCTAGCCTTATTGTCCACTCTTGCCATTTTTCCTGATTTTAGGTACAAAAACATATAACAAAGATGAAAACACCACTGAGACAAAAGGAAAACTGTTTGCTGTGTTAACTTCAAAGAGCTATTGCAGCACAGTAACATCTGTAATAAAAGGACGGATGCCTGTTTTTTCACCAATGTCAAATCATCATAAAATACTGAGGAGAAGGGAGGAATCAAATCTTGCAGTACTCGAAATCTGATATGAAGTCTATAACCAACCCTGTGCAAGATGGGTAGCTTTTACAGGAGGACAAATACATTGTAAGGGAATGAATCAAAGCAAAGGATTAGATAATTGAAGAGGTGACAGCACATCAGATCGCGGGTGGCAGAGTGAGGTATGGAACAGGAGTTGCCTGCCCAGTAACACACAAGAAGAGTTACGACATTTATGCATTTTCATTTCTACAGGTGGGAACCTCAAATCATTCCATGGGCTAGCCTCTGAGTACCTCTAATCCAAGCCTGCCAAGGATCAGTTGATATACACCTGTATCATCAGAGATGGACCCAACATATTTCCAACAATATTTCTTTGGTCCTAACAAGACACATTTTAAGCCTAAATAACCTGTAAATTCAAACTTTATTTTCTATGGCTAAGATAGATGCCTTTGCAGGCTCTATTGTACACAGCCATAGATCCAGGAAACTATTTGATCACCTACTCTGTGCCAGGCTGTGTAAGACAATTCTCCTGTGGTTTCCCACTTCATCGTAACAGGCAAACTCTGCTGTGCATGCTGTCTTTTCTTTTAGTAGATTAAGAGCTAAGAATCAGAATCATTAAGAAACTTACCCAAGATGATACTTTAGAATGCTTTTCCCCCCTAAAATAGTAGGTTTGATTGTAACTGCAGCATCAAAAGTAGCATGGCTAGAACATGCTTACAGTGCACATGAGCTGACAGCCCTGAAGCATGCGCCTTCTCTCTCCTCTCATGCCTCTGAGTAAGGATCTCACACGCTGGAAGTTCTCAGCCAAACCTGGCAGCTTTTGGCAACATTTTTCCCATCTTATTTCAGACAATAGGTTTGTCCTTTTTAAAGACAATGTAGAATCTATTATTTTCCAACTTTATATTTTGCTATATTTTACCATTTTTCAAGTTTTTCTTTTCTTAGCTGTTAGCAAATGAAATAACAGCATATGGCTAAAAGGCCTAAGAATAAGTCAACACCCCAAAGAAGGACAACAAATCCTCAAAAAATATATATATAGTGTCCCCTGCTAACAGATCTCTATTCCAATGTTATCTCCTTTACCTTAAAGACAATACTTCTTTGTGGGAGTGAGACACCTAAGACCACCACTCTTCATAAGCCAGTTAAGTTATGATTTTAAAATTTCCCACAAAATAGCAATAAATCCAGATCCAAAGACAGTTTAAGAAAGCTACAGAAAATGTTACTCTCTCATCCCAAAAACTTTTTAGTCCTTAAAGAATTTAATTGTTTAAAATCTAAGGTCTTCATATAATCCAGCAATCCTACTACTGGACAGATATCTACTCAAAGGAAAAGAAATTCATATATCAAAAGGATACCTGCACCCTTATGTTTATCTCAGCACTTTTCACAATAGCAAAGTATGGAATCAACTTAAGTGTTCATCAAGGGATGAGTAGATAAAGAAATTGTGTCTTATATACACAGTGGAATATTATTCAGCCATGAAAAGGAGTGAAATCATGTCTTTTGCAGCAACATGGATAGAACTGGCGACCACTGTCTTCAGTGAAACAACTCAGAAACAGAAAGTCAAATACCACATGTTCTCAATTGTAAGTGGGAGCTAAACAATGTGTACACATGGGCATAGAGTATGGAATGACAGATATTGGAGATTTGGAAGGGTGGAAGCATGAGTGGGGGGTAAGGGATGAGAAATTATTTAATTGGTGCAACAAACTCTTTTTGAGATAGTCTCACTCTGTCGCCAGGCTGGAGTGCAGTGGCACAATCTTGGCTCACTGCAACCTCTGCCTCCTGGGTTCAAGTGATTCTCTTGCCTCAACTTCCCCAGTAGCTAGGATTATAGGCATGCACCACCACACCAAGCTAATTTTTGTATTTTTAGTAGAGATGGGGTTTCACCATGTTGGCCAGGCTGGTCTTGAACTCTTGATCTCAAGTGACCTGCCTGCCTCAACCTCCCAAAGTGCTGGGATTACAGGTGTGAGGCGCTGTGCCCAGCCCAGCCAGTACAGTGAACATTATTCAGGTAATGGATACATTAAAAGCTCAGACTTCACTGTTATGCATGTAACAAAACTGCACTTATACCCCTTAAATTTATTTTTTTTTTAAATCTAGGGTCTGGACCTCATAGGACTTTCTAAAATTAAGCAGATGTCTCAAAAAGTCTGAATTGTAACCTAAAAAGGCATCCAGGGAGCCCCTCACTTAATCTTACTACAGATTTAATCTTAAAGATAAAGTGTTCCAAATTTTTGATGGGATTCAATGCAGGAAGTCATGTCAAATAAGAACCAAATACTGGAGTAAATAAGATAGAATTAGTATCCCTTCTAGCTCTAATGATGCAACCAAAGACCTGGCACACACAAATGGGCACTTTGTAGTCTCACCTAAAAAAAATGCAAGATACTTGACTGAGATATTTGAAAACCTCATGTCATGTTTTCACTTCAGAAGAAACCTTATTCAACTTGTCCATCTTGGCTTCACAATGCATTTATCTAATAGTAAGTTCTTTTCAACTTATTTCATTCTGAAAGGCAAGTAGAAGCTGGCTGGAGTTCGGATAGTTTCTTCTTAGTCTTTACGATGAATCTGGTCATCTGTTAGGAAAACATTCCTTTCAATAGAATAGATTTCAGAACTTTATTTAACAACCCTAGAGCAAGGCTGGAATTCCAAGTTCCCTCTGGGGAAGAAAGGGGCATTATAATAATGATTTCAGAAGACAAGAGTAAGTACTGTTTATCCATCATGTACTGGAGGTCAGTGGGTGATAATATTGGATAGACTCATGGTACCATGAAAATGGGCCAGTTTTGAAGCCAGTCAATGAGTGACTTTTTCTCTGCTGTTTCCAAGAGAGCAGAATCAAATCTAACACACAGCATGCCCTCAATGCCGATCTGATATATGAACAACTTAATGGATCTGTATAAACCTCTTCATTTTACATATGACACACAGAGGCTAAGAAATTTATCTTTGATTATTAGCAAAGTAAAACTCAGAATCTCTAGATTTTCTTCTTTGTCACATTGTGACTTTACCTGTTTTTAGTTTGTGGGTTTGCTTGTTTTGTTGTTAATGTTTAGGAAAGTTAAGATTGTACTGACTTCCCTCAAAGTGCCATAGCACAGTGCTTTCTAAATGTTTCAAATTACAGAAGAACCTGGTGAGTATATTAAAAATAAAGGTTCCCTGACTTCCACCTGGAGATTCTGCTTCTGTATCTCTGACCAGGCAAGTCTGGGAACCATGGCCTAGCCAGGTCTCTGGAGGAGAGGGCTCTCCGTTAGCTCACCACCAGTACACCTAGTGCAAGCCAGAGAGGAGAGGGTAAGGAGACACTCTGGTCTGCTCAGCTGGATGCAGGAATGACAGGATGCTTTGTTTATTACTGGTAAGTCAAAGGACACTGAAGAGAGCACCAAGAGAGGTGATTTTGAGGGCAGAAAGCACCTGGGAGATACAGCACTCACCTTTGATTCATTAATTAAATTTGTAGAAAGGCAGCTGCCCAAGAGGTCCTGCAGCTGCACATGCTTCCCTCCACCTCATTATAAGAAAGAAACAAATGACCTCAGGGCAGACTGATGGAAGGCTTTTCTTCTTCCGGAAGCTAAATTTCAGCACCACTGACCAGTATTCTGCCAGTTCTGTCTTTTTTGTTTTTGTTTTTTGTTGTTGTTGTTGTTGAGACAGGGTTTTGCTCTTGTTGCCCAGGCTGGAGTGCAATGGCTCGATCGTGAGTCACTGCAATTTCCCTGTCCAGGGTTCAAATGATTCTCCTGCCTCAGCCTCCCGAGCAGCTGGATTACAGGCATACCTGGCTAATTTTGTATTTTTAGTAGAGATAGGGTTTCACCATGTTGGTCAGGCTGGTCTTGAAATCCTGACCTCAAGTGATCCACCCACCTTGGCCTCTCAAAGTACTAGGATTACAGGCGTGAGCCACTGTCCCCAGCCATATTCAGCTATTTCTATGTTCCATATTACTTGCATGGCCATTTTGTCCTATCTACCATTGATCAGAAAAGGTTTCAATATAAATATTTATTTGCTGAACGAATGAATGAATGGAGAGGATTCTGTTTTCTATCATTAGCACTATTGTATACGAATTCATTTTCACAGCCCTTTTCTGGAGTCAATATCCTTTCCTTTCTGAGATATGTATACCATAAACTGAATTATTATGGATATTAGAAGAGAAAAAGCAGAAGAAACAATGACAAAATAGGAGGAAATACAGGATTTTGCATGCACAAATGCTAAAAGCCCTGAGAAAAATAAAACATGGTGAGAAAAAGTAAATGAAGCATTATAATTGCAATCTAGTCTGCATCATAGAAGGAGGCACATGTAAAGCCAGCAGATGTACTTAAGAGGGATTAATATCTTTTTGTTTACCATTTTTATGAACTAAGCTAATGTAATCCTGGATTGCAAATTCCATAAACACTGTAATTGCTGAATGCAAGTTTCATAAGGGCAAAGTCAATGTCAGCCTGTCACATGATAGACAATAAATACTGGATGGATGGATGGATGGATGGGTGGATGGACAGATAAATTGATGATCTCAGATATCTGAGAAATGAACAAAGACATACCTGCAAATATTCTGAGCTCTTTCCATCTCCACAAGACAACTGTTTTAAGTCTCTGAAGCCATGGTGAGATACAGAAGACAGGACCTACAAGATGGAAGTCAGTATTCCTTTTCATAAAATCAACAAGGAATTAAATATTGATGGAAAACCAATGTATTATTCTATGAGGACTGCTGTAGCAAAGTGCCAGAAACTGGGTAACTTAAACAACAGAAATGTATTGTCTCACAGTACTGGAGACTAGAAGTCTGAGAGCAGGCTGTTGGCAGGACTGGTTCCTTCTAAGGGATGTGAGGAAGAATCTGTCTGATGTCTCTTTCCCCTTCTGGTGGCTTGCTGACAATCTTTGGCATTCCTTGGCTTATATACACATCACCAAATCTCTGCGTTTTCATATGCTATTTTCCATGTGTGTGTGTGCGTGTATGTCTCCACCTTTCCCCTTTTTTAAAGGACACAAGTCATATTGAATAGAGCCCATCTTAAAAGACCTCATTACAGCTTGATTACCTTTGTAAAGATCCTATCTGAGTTTCTGAGGATTAGAACTTGAATGACGGTGGAGGGGACATAAAAACACCCATAGTAAGCAGTTACCAAAATAAATGCTACATAGAATGCATAGCATCTGCAACAAAACAAAATTAAAGTATTGTTTAGGCTTTTCACTGAAGGGGAGAGGATATCCCAGTAACAAAGAGAGAGTAAATAAAAATTAGCACAAATAACTCATTGTTACTTAGCCATTTCTAAAATGCAATTCATATTCTCTTCATTTAGTTGCTATTAGACTAGTGAGTGTGCTTATTAAGAATTTAAACACACAGTTCTAGTGTGAAAATATTCATAATATTTATATTATATTCATTCACTTATAATAAAGTATAAGGCTTGGCTGGGCACGGTGGCTCATGCCTGTAATCCCAGCACTTTGGGAGGCTGAGGTGGGTGGATCACGAGGTCAAGAGATCAAGACCTTCCTGGCCAACACGGTGAAACCCCGTCTCTACTGAAAATACAAAAATTAGCCGGGCATGGTGGCACGCGCCGCTGGTCCCAGCTACTCGGGAGGCTGAAGCAGAAGAATCGCTTGAACCCAGGAGGCAGAGGTTGCAGTGAGCCGAGATTGCACCATTGCACTCCAGCCTGGCGACAGAGCAAGACTCCATCTCAATCAATCAATCAATAAAAGTATAAGCCTTTACTAAGTAACACCTTAGGAGCTTTATTTCCTATATCGCTTCCTTCTCATCTTCTTTTATATTTAACAAATAAATTTCTCCAGCGCCATGGTTTTTAAGAAGCTAGCCATCATGGTTAGAAAATAAGCATCACAAACAGTATTGCATATATTTTGGAGAGACGTCAATCCAAAATAAATGGAAAGTTCTGGCTTTTGAAAAGATAATGTTCTAAGAAAATTTACTTACCCAAACAGTTCATTTCCTGACAATGATGAACAGCTGAGATTGTGCTATTTGTAGAAGTGGTTTAACTGGATATATACAAATGACAAAGTTCATTTCATGTGAGAAAAAGTACCTTTATGAAGAAGAAAAGGGAAAATACTAAAATAATATCCAACAAATCTTTTTAAACTTTAGATATTCTGTATAAGTCACATCCATTGGGAGTCCAGTAAACATCAAGATGAAAGATCAAATTCACTGTTACAGTAACAGTCATAGTATTTGACATTTTTGTTCTATGAAAGGGGCATCAAACATATCCTCTGAGCACACTAGACTTGAAAAAGAGAAAATTAAGGGGGCTAAATGTTGTTTCCTACAGTTAAGAAGTTCAAGAGAAACACAGTTACAATCACACAGGCACAGATTCTAAAAGGGAAAACAGACTCTAAACATGAAGAAACTGTAGGGGAAAAATTTGTTTCACTGTCCAACAATTATTATTCTTCCTGAAGGGAAGGAAAGAGTTTAAATCAAGAAGATTTTGACACAAAAATCAAGAACTCATGTGTATTTAAATTAATAAATAGAATTCTATAGATAGATAACCAGACAAAAGACTATAGTGAAACAGAAAACATTCCTTGACCCCTTCTGAGTCCTCGTAACAGGGGTGCCTCACTTACTCTGCCAGCAGCTCTCTATCCCTCGTGGGAGGAGGAGCATGCAGGTGAGTGGATACAGGAGCCAGAACAAGCACTCTTGGTCATCGAAAGGGACAAAACTCCATGCAGCCCTGCAGCAGCATCTAGGGAGTTACCCACAACCCCTGAAGCCCCAGAGGATATGTGTTACCATGTGCTTTGCTCTGTAGACAGCTGAAGTGTTAACAGCTCAGTAGAGGGACAGTGTGACAGCACCTACACCCAAATCCTTGTCTGGCAGCCAAGAGGAAAGAGGTTGCACGAACAAATTAAAGGATGGTGAATGCAAAGGATTTTATTGCCAATGAAAGTGGCTCTCAGTGGGAAGGGGAGCTGGAAGGGGAATGAAGTGGGAAGATGGTCTTCCCCTGGAGTCCGGCAAGGGACTCTTCTCTGAAATCCTGAGGTCAAGCCGTCCCTCTGAAGTCAAGCTGCTTCTCTCCAACGTCCAGTTGCTTCTCCTCTTCTCTCTTTCTATGCCCTCTGCCATTCGGGTCAGAGGTTTTTATGAGTACAGGATCGGGGGCAGAGCAAGCCATAGGTAGTTTTGGAAAAGGCAGCATTCAAGTGGGAAAACAGGAATGCATGTTCTCATTTTGGGCCACGGTTCCAGGCTTGAGGGTGGGGATTTGCCAGGGACCCCACCCTTTTCTGACAAAAATTTCTCTGCCTTCTATCCCTATCAATACTAAAAACAGTATGCTTCCTAAATATCAGCAATATTTAATTTGAAAATATTAATTTTTTCTAATGTTTTAATTATATATTAAAATATGTAATTTCTAAATCCCATCCATAATTGCAGCAAAATATATAAAATATCTGGAAATCAATTAAGCACAAAATATATGAGATCTATATGCAAAGAACTACAAAATATTTTTGAGCAAATGAATAGAGAAGTGTAGTAATCAGGTAATTCAATAATGCAATAATGTCAATTCTTTCCTAATCTACAAATTTAAGATTTTTCCACTGAAAATTCAAATAGAGTGTTTTGACAAAATGAACCAAAAGTTCATTTGGAAAAATAATGTGTGAGTATTGTAAAAATGTTCTTGGTTATAACATTTGCATGGGGATCTGCCCTGACAGATCTTAAATGTATTTTTATAAAGCTACAATAAGTGCATGTGTTCAATGGACTACAATTACACACTATGATACAACTTAATATATGGCTAGCCAAAAACACTGCTGTAAACGTAGATGGTATTTTCAAAACTATAATGAGAACACGGTCAAACTAGTGTTGATCTAAAGAAGATGCTATAAATTGGATTGCTTCCATGATAGAAATTTGGCCTAGGGAACTTGTAATACTTCTTCCTACTTTAAGACTATGAAGTCAAAGTAAACTATATGCAGATGACTATGATTCTAAGTCTTTTAAAAGTTTTTTCATCAGAGCCTTTGTATTTCATCAGAGTGCTTTTAGGGTCCCTGTGGCAAATAAGTGGAAAGAGAAATGAGTGTGTTCGAGTGTGCACATCATAGAAGTCACCTAGTCACAGTGTAATGGATTACAAGGAGAAAGGGAGGTAGCAGGAAAGCCTAGTTGGTAGTTATTATATTAGTCTAAGCAAGAGGGTTAATGAACACAGTAGCAGTGGAGATGGAAAGGAAACAAAAGAATCAATATTTAGCATGTTTACCTTTGTAACAAAAGTGCACATCCTGCACATGTGTCCCAAAACTTATAATAAAAGTTAAAAGAAAAAAAGAATTATTTTGGATGTAAAATTATCTTGGTGATCCATGGTGCATCAAAGTATGAAAGTCCAAGACAATATTCAATATGAAAGCAACTGATGACAAAGAATAAAGAAGAGTGGGTTTTCTTCTCATATTCTCACTCATATGTGGAAGCTAAGAATTAAAACAATGGAACTCATGGAGATAGAGTAAAATCTTGGTTTCCAAAGGCTGGGAAGGGCAAGGGTTGGGAGAGAGAGGGGGTAGTTAAGGGGTGCAAAAATATAGTTAGAATGAATAAAATCTAGTATTGGATAGCACAATAGGATGACTAAGTCAACCATAATTTATTATATATTTTAAAATAACTAAAAGAGTGGAATTAGAATGTTCCTAACACAAAGAAATGATAAATGCTTGAGGTGATGGATACGCCAACTATCTTCATGTTATTACTATATGTGTGCCTGTATCAAAACATTACATCCACCCTATAAATATATATACCTACTATGTACGAAAAATTTTTTCTAAAACACACACAAAATAAGAATAAAGACAGGTTTAGAGGGAAAGATAACAAACTCAGTTGCTAGACTTTTATTTTTAGGAAAAAAAATCTGCATTTTTTACATATTTGATATATTTATTTCATTTATTTTACGTACTAGGCTTTACCACATGTGTTAGTCTATTTTCCACACTGCTATAAAGACATATGCAAGACTGGGTAATTTATAATATAAAGAAAAGAGGTTTAGTTGACTGGGTCCTCATGGCTAGGGAGGCCTCAGCAAACTTACAATCATGGCAGAAAGGGAAGATGCACATCTTACATGGCAGCAGGTGAAAGAGCAAGCAAGAGCAGGAAAAACTGCCTTATAAAACCATCAAATCTCAGGAGAACTCACTCACTACCAGAAGAACAGCATTGGGAAAATGCCCCCATGATCCAATCATCCCCTACCTGGTCCCTCCCTCTACATGTAGGATTATGGGGATTGCAATTCAAGATGAGATTTGAGTGAGGATTCAGAGCCAAACCATATCACCACATAAATCTATTTGTAAGGATTCTCTAGCTTTAAAAAAGATTGAAACATACGAATTTGAGTGAAGGTTTTTGCATAATTATTCCAATTTCATTTTTAAAAGGTGAAAAGGAGGTGCTTATACAGTTATGTAATTTTTATCTATATACCTAATCAGTGTCAAACATAGTCATTTTAGGCTGTGACTTGTGACCCCAGCCTTGTGCTCAGATTCCTTGATCACATATAGGAAAGAACACCATAAATCACTGAACTTCTAACCTGGTAAGGACCTTAGGTTTCTCTTAGTCCAACCCTTTGATTGTGTAAGAAACTGAGTCCCAGGTATTTGCCCTGGCTCACACAGTGAGTGTGGTGACAGCCCCCGGATTAGAATCTGAGAGAGAAAACCCTGATCTGGCAGAGGCCCAGTGCCACAGCCCACCCCATCATGAAATGCTAAATCTGGCAGTAAAGTTGATAGCATTTGATGACACTTTGAAAATAAATTGCATTTTCTATTTTAAAAATCAATTAATTTTATTACTTTATTCAATCCTCACAACTTCATTATTAGCAATAAGTTTCCCCCTGTACAGATAAGAAAACTAAAACTTACAGAAAAAAAGTAATCTCCCTAAAGTCACATAACCAGTAAGTGTTAAACTTGAACTCAAATCTTAAAATTTCAAGCTCTTTTCTCTAATACCCCCAATGACAAGAGAAATAAAATTAAAGACACATATACATATACTCCATTACTGCTATTTTTAGGAATTAAATGCTAAATTTCACATAGTTTTGTTGCAAGACAACAAAAAATAAACAAAATATACAAGGTTTGTATATCCTATTAAAATTAGAATTTTAAACACTGCTTACCTAATACATTTACCTTGACCTCATAGATGACCCTTAATACTACTCTTGCCCTGATATATTTGACCTCTATTCATAGAAAATGAAACGCAGCTGTATGGATTGATTTTTAGATCTCTTTATTCAAAGTCAAAGATGAGCCAAAATCAAATTTTAGTATGTCTAATATTTATGCTTGCAAAGACAGTCTAGCAAGTGTCAACTTTGGGTGTATATTAGCATTATGGAAGATCAGCAGGTATTGGGTGAAAAGGCCATCACCAATAAGACACTCCCATATAACAATAAACATGGCTCCAGAGAAGCATCATTTTAGAAGTATACACAGCACTCACTTAGACTTTGGTTATATTCACAGTACTCATTAATTTTCCTAAAATGTATAAAACTAATTATTTTTCAAAACCAGATTTCAGACAACTTTCTTCTTATTCATAGGTTGAAGTAATCAGCCAATGTGGTAGAAAGAAAAATGAATGAAAAACAGAAGCCCTGGATTCTTTTTCTAGGCAACATGGCTCATGTGATTATAGGCAAAGACTTCCAGCTGTCTCCTTCCAAATCTGGCTCTACCACTTGCTATCTATGTGACAGTGGCCCTGTTACCCAGCTTCATTATGCCTCAGTTTCCTCATTTGTTAAAAATGGATAATAGTTTCACCTACCTTATAGTTATTATTAGGATCAAATTAATATTCATAAAGCAGACAAAACAACATTCAGTAAAAGTGTTTGTCAATGAAGCAAGCTATGCAAATGTAGACAAGTTACTTAACTTGTCTGGGCCTAGATTAAATTATTTACAATATGAAGTGATTGCACAACCTCTAATCTCTGTCGAATTAAAATCCTGATGAGTCAAATATCTGAAACTATTGAATATCTTTCTCTGAATGACTAGGCAAATTTTGCTTCCAACATATGTGGATGTCAGGTCACCTCTGGGGAATAATTAGAAGAGGAACCTGTGTAATATAATGAGAAAAGAGAGGTATAGCAAAAGAAAAGAGTTGAGTTGTTGGAAATTAAATATTAGGAGACTGGATTGTGGGACTGTTGTGCTTTGAAGCTTGAACTTTGGGGGCAGTTTGGCCTTAGTCAAATCCAGCTTTTAACCTGTATGACCACTAACAAATTCCTTAGCATCTCTGAGTCACAAAATCTCTATTATGGTACAATAGTAGTCCTTTCTTCACAAGTGGTTGTTAATGAGAGCACGCATATGAAGCATAAGGCTTGGCACTAGAAAGAATGTAGTAACTTGCTTTGGTGGTGACTAAAATCATGATGATCATGATGTCTGTAAGAAAATTGAGCAATGTTCTAATCAACCCACATGCCCATCGATGATAAACTAGAAAGGGGAAATGTGGCACATATACACCATGGAATACTATGCAGCCATAAAAAACGGTGAGTTCGTGTCCTTTGTAGGGACATGGATGAATCTGGAAATCATCATTCTCAGCAAACTGACACAAGAACAGAAAATCAAACACCACATGTTCTCACTCATAGGCAGGTGTTGAACAATGAGAACACATGCACGCAGGGAGGGGAGCATCACGCACTGAGGTCTGTTGGAGGAGACTAAGAGAGGGACAGTGGTGGGGTAGGGAGTTGGGGAGGGATAACATGGGGAGAAATGCCAGATATAGGTGATGGGGATAGAGGCAGCAAACCACATTGCCATGTATGTACCTATGCAACAATCCTGCATGTTCTGCACATGTACCCCAGAACCTAAAGTGCAATAAAATATATATATATAAATTAATTAATTTTAAAAAAAGAAAATTGAGCAATATTCTAAGTCTCCTGTCAATTCACAAATTATTATAAATATAAAAGCTATATTAAGTGTGAGAGGTGAGGCTTAGCTCAACTTAATTACTATTTCAATTGCCAAGTTTATCACATTTAAGTTACATAAATATAACATGTTAGTAGGAAAAATGACATGCTGTTCACAACTTATCTCTTTCATTTAAAAATCTTTTATTTAAATATCCACAATTTTAAAGTTTTTAAATGGGATTTTAAAAATAACCAACAAAGTATTCAGTGATTTCATTTTAAGTTAAAAAGAAACAGAGCATTATTAATAACCTGAGGATGTGTTATTGCACAGCGATAGAAATCTAGTGCAAGTCATCCTGTCCTTTAGATGTGAAGGTGTTTCTGCTTGGTGTTATTATCAATGTGATTGGTGCAGCTCAAATAAATAGAATTACTAACAATTTTGCATGCTGAATAGATGTTAGTAGGCCAAATAAATTGTTTAACTTTATTTTCAAGGCTATCCATAAACATTATATTAAATCCATAAGAATCTCTTTAGTGGAAAAAATTATACTAAGAGCTAATTTTATGTATTTATTTTTAATGCTTATAAAAGTTCTAATATTGTTTTCTATTTGGATTTAACTATATTACTGTTTTGGTAAAGTATGGTAAATGCTATTGAAAAATTAAATAATGTACAAAAAAAGACAAAAATTATTCCAAAACCTGACACGCAGAAATAATCTGTTGACACTTTGGAAAATAATGTTAGCTCTCTCTCCAAATATATATACACATATGGATTATATGTGTATGGTTTTACATTAATTGTATCATGCCAAATGGTATTCCTTAACATGTTTTTCTCTCAAAAATATCTTACGGTCCTTTTGCTTGTCACAATAAATATGAATCTATATCATCATTTTCTTTGCAATACTATTGTCACTAAAACACACTAGTCAAATTTACTTAAGTCCATCACTGATGAGTACTTAAAACATTCTTACATAATCATTTTGTGGAACATGATTATCTTCTTTCTCTGGTAATCCTTCAGGCCAATTAAAAACTATTTAAAGCAAGAATTTTTAAAAAATAAAAGATCTCATTCATAGCAGCAATTTAAACATTAATCACATTATATATTCATATAATATATATATTTTAAATATTTTTATTTTCAAAAATATATACATAAAGATATCTCTAGATCCTATAATAAGGAAATTATAAAACTCCACTATAGGATAAAAGCAATTCTTGAATAAATGGAAAGATAAACCTTGTCTTAGACATGAAGATTCAGTGTTGTTATAAGTCACCTATCCCTAAATCAATCCATAAATTTAGTATGATCCCATTTTAAATCCCAAAGGACATTTTGGTGATTTGATATGTTATCTAAATAATAAAGATGCTGGAATATTAAGAATATTTAAGATAATTCTTAGGCCAGGCACAGTGGCTCACACCTGTAATCCCAGCACTTTAGGAGGCTGAGGTGAGCGGATCACCTGAGGTCAGGAGTTCGAGACCAGCCAGGGCAACATGGTGAAACCCTGTCTCTACTTAAAAAAAAAATACAAAAAAATTAGTCATGGTAGTGGGCACCTGTAATCCCAGCTACTTGGAAGGCTGAGGCAGGAGAATTGCTTGAACTCTGGAGGCAGAGGTTGCAGTGAGCCAATATCTTGCCATTGCACTCCAGCCTGGGCAACAAAAGTGAAACTCTGTCTCAGAGAAAAAAAAAAGAAAAAGACAATTTTTTTAAAGGAAGAGGAGGAAGAGAAGTAGGATGAGGACAGGAAGACAGGAGAAGAAAAAGCACAAGAACAAGAAGAAGGAGAAAAATGTTTTATAGATATTGGAATGCATTATATAGTTATCATGATTAAAACCATGTGGTACTGGAATAAGAACATGTGGTAAGATCAATGAAACAGAATACACATTCCAGGAAGTACATAAGTGATTTATTGTACAACAAAGGTGTTAATTCAAATAAATTGAATAGGATGGATATTCAAATAATATCCATCCTATTCAATGGATAGGGAAAACTGTAATTGTTTATAAAAAAATTAAATTAAGGTAGATATCAACCTCAGGCCATACACTATAACATATTTCAGATAAATCAAATATTTGAATTTTTAGAATAAACCTACAAGTTATTAAAAGAAAACTATTACATAATTTTTAAATAGAAGACATGTCACAACAGACGGAAGTCATAAAAGGAATGAATGTATCTGTTTGACCATGTAAAATTTAAATTTTCTGTATGAATTTTTTTTAAATAGCATTTATAATGTTGAAAGTCAAGCCACAAATTGGTATCATTTGCACAGCATTTGCTCCTTCGAAAGAAGGCTTTTACCTAATACCATTGCCAAAAAGTAGTTTTATAGAGCCTCTAAAACCTCAACACAGGTACATCCTTGACCTCACACCAACTATATCTGTTACTTTTTAAAACTGCTTCATTTCTTCAGTTCTTCCAAATAAGAAACCACCTGTTGCCTACTATTAATGAATTGCTGTTTTAACAATTATATAATAATGTAAACCTATTCAATAATGAGCTATTCAGATATAGTCTTTATTTATCATTTCAGTAAACCTCACATTTGTCACTGACATTCTAAAAAGGTAACTCTTTAGTCTCTTAAGAAATATTGACAAAAGGTTTCTGTTTTATCTGAGATAAGCTTCCCTAAAGGTACAATAGTCCCTGTTTTAGTAATTACTGACCAATACACAATCTCAGCACAAAACACTTCCTGGACTGCCTCAACTCTAGAATAGAATGCATAATAGAAGAGAAAATAGAAAGAATGGCCTTAAATAATTGCTTTCCGTATTTTGTTTCCTGCTCACTGACGGAAAAAAAAGCATGTCAATAACTTAGATGAATATGTTCTATATTTTAAAGTTTGGGTTAATACATGTAGATCATTTGAAACAGTGTTAGCACCCTGCAAGCATCCAATAAGTGTTAGTTGCTAATATCATCATTAGTAATTACCATTTAGTCCAAATCAAGGCAGAAGCACCATAGAGGCAAGAAACAATTACCTATGCCCCATCAAATACACAGTATATGTATATCCATCGGATATTGGCACTGAAGTGAGGAAACAGATAATGGCTCTGAGCTGCAGGTGCCCAGTAACAATTAATGGCGTCTCACCAGTAATATCACGGCACTGTGCAAAGGATTTTGGGTGGGGGTGTCCACTGATGTTCTTAACAAAGCATGTTTACATTGTTCTCTCACGCCATAGTGCATTACTAGTCATGAGCAAGGGAGAATGCAAGGGAGAGAACAGGCAGGGGTGCTCCAGCTGTAGAATCAATGGGGCCCAGTAAGTGATCAGGCAGGCAACTAGCATTTTTAGGGCAACCAAGAGCAAGCTATTTAGAGACAGCTTTGTGCAAGTGAAACAGGGGTCGGTGGTCCAGGGCAGAAGGTATAAGGCAAGAGCTGTCTTGAGCTTTCCAAAGAGACCCCAGGCTAGACCAAAACAAAAACTAACCCCTTTACTATGTTGATTAAGGGTCAAAAGTCCTCACCTGCTCTTTATGGTAAAGGGACTGGAAATGAATATTAGAATCTACTGTATTTCCTTTAGTATATGTTATTTATTCAGTAAACCTTGGATGTTTTTCAGAATGTAGTTTCAATCTGTCTCAATAGATTAACCAACCCGAAGGTCTTTTTCAAAAATCCCTGAATTAAAAGACAAATACAAATCAAAACTCTGGTACCCTGAATGGACAAAACCAAAAATAAGGACATATTTATAATAGGTTGACAAATTTACTGCCACCTGGGTATGCTAACACTGGATAAGGATTTCTTAATGTAAGGCACCTGGAAACTCCTGATGCTTAATAGATTCGTCTGGTTTGGTCATACATTAGCTTCAAACTATTCTTCTGTATCACAGATCAAGGAAGTTTCCAGACACAATATTTAATTAGTACCTAATTAAGAGCATCAACATGATAAGTGATGCAGGTTCTGGCCCCAGTGTTTGTACCTGGATATGGGTAAACAGTTCTAGTGAATCTTGGCTGTCTGACAGCTCTCAGCTGTCACTGGCACTACATAACCCAGGGAAGGTGGGGACACTCCCTGGCAAGTGTACACTAGTAAACATTCAAAGCAGTTGGAGAAATCCAATCACACCACGTAAATCATTGAAGAGAAAATACGGGAGTCTGGATCCAGCAACATATTCATACATATGTGCTTCATATTCAGCCTAAGTCATTATTCTAGTCATCTTAAGGAGTTAATCAATGCCTTTCCACATGTAACTGAGGCATCAAACTATTACAAGGGTATCTTTAAGAATATGTTCGCCCAGATACAGTCAGTACAACTGCCAAAAACCAAATACTGTGTTCAACTGATACAAGTAAAATTCCTGATGAACTGCAATTATCAAATTGGCTCGCCTCTGGGGAGCAACATACTTTATGCCAAGCTGCCAAGGAAATAACATCACTATGACACCTTGAAATATCTGTGATTATTAATGTTTTTACCACTAACCAACTTTTTTAAAAAGGAAAACTGTGTGACTAAACTTCTTATACTTTCTTACACACTAACCAGTTGTGTGACTTTAGACTGGCCATCTAAACTTTCTGGACCTCAGTTTCTTCACCTATAAAATGAGAGAATTAGCCTGAGTGCTTTCTATAAGCTCTTTCGGTTCTAAAATATGATTTGATATTACGTATTTATATAACATATTCTTTCTGCAGATTTCAGAATCTCTCAAGAGACTCTCATTAGTATTCTTAATATTGCGGTGAGGAAGGCAAGCGGCAAGGTTTATTATCCTCATTTTAAAAAAAAAAAAGACCGAGACATTTTGCTGACACACTCTTGACCAAGGAAGGATTAGAAGTTAGGTGTCCTAATACTAACCAAGAACTCTGTTAAGCTACTTTGCTACTAAACTAAATGGAAAGTCTCTGATGAATAAAATATTCTGTGCTCATGGGGGGAAAGTATAGTTTGATCGTCTTACAGAGATGTAATGGTTTAAAACAATGATTCCAAATTGTAGCCCATATGGTATTCCAGGTAATTTTCTCAGGTCTCATTGACATGTCCCTATATATATTTTCTCTTTCCTGAGACAAGTATCAAAATGTGAATCTACTAACATGGAAGAGCGTTAAAGAATGTCTTCAAAAAAAGTAAGAAGAGCATCTGAGGTAACAATACTAAATTTGCCATAGAATATTTGCAGAAAATAAACGACATAGTCCATATTAATATATTGAAGTTATAAGTAAAGTTCAATCATACATATCAATGAAATGAGATTATCATCCAAGAAATAATTCAAATCATTTTTAATAATGGTATGTCTTTATTAAGAACTATGAAGAGTCTAAGATTTTACCCTATTTACACGCTAGCAAGTTGGTCTGTCACCATTTCACAGATGCTGGCAGAAGACACGATACCCCTAGGTCAGAGACAAATGATGTTACTACTATCAGTAACAGAAATAGCCAGAGTATCATTATTTTTGCTTTGGTTTCCCAAATCCCAGTCCCAATAGGGTGATGCAAAGAGGGACAGGTGGCCCTGTACTTGCATAATGTTGCATTAGAGGGGAGAAACCCTCAGCTCAGGGATCCTGAATCATTTATGGTAATAAACTGTAAGCATGTTTGCCATTTTCTCTGAAGGTGACACTATCTCTAACTCCTAAGGCTGTTCACCTATACAAACATGCCTTAAAAGATAATATGAAACAAAATCAGCCAGTGCTTCTGTCTGCAAAAGTTGCAGAAGCACAAGAGACTCATGCAAAAAAAATCTCCCAAAAATATTTTCTGATTTCATTGGACTATCTGTATATCTGGTAATTCTGAGAATTCTTAAGTACTCAACATAAATAATGTAAATAATATTGAGGAAGAATAGAATAGCCACCCCACCCTGCACTCCTATTGGATGTCTCCTTGGTTCTGCTCCATCCCAATAGTTCGAAAAATTCAAAGCCAGTAAGTAACTTCTTCAGTTCACACTTTTCTGCTTTACTTTTATTTCTTTCCACTTATTAAAGTGGAAGACACATATGTGGTGGGTAAGCTTGCATGCTAGAGTCAGATCTAGCAGATAAATCCTGTAAATGCTGCTCACTAGCTGTGGGGCTTTGGCTTGGTTATTAAAGTCCTCTGTGTCTCAGCTTTCTCATCTGTAAAATGAGAGTGATAACAACTACTTCTTAAAGTTTGGAAGAAGATAAAACAGTTCTTATACAGGAAGCTCATAAACAGTGCCTGGCACAAACATTTGATAAAGCTTTTCCTAATCAATAAATTTTCCTTAGGTTAGCTAGGAAAGTTTATTCATCAGCAAACAACTTACCAAATTGCCAAAGTTAAAAATATATTACTAAATCACTGACCACATTAGGGGAAACAAGTAGATAATGAATAGCGCACATTTTTTAGAATCTACATACCATTCCTAGTTTGCTCTTATGAACTGAGTGGGGAAGAAGGGGAAAAACTTAATATAATTCACATGTTATAAAGAAAACTATTTCAGAATAGTTTATTGTATTAGATATAGCTCCTTAATTAATAAATGAGCATTTTATTCCGGTGTTTGAGATTTAAAACTGTTAATTTTGATTCTTAAAAGATTGTGAGATTATGATGGAAAAGCTGTGACCTTCCCCTCTATACAGAAAAGGTCTGGTTTTGTAGAAATATAAATTATTATTTTAAGTGGAAATGTGAAGGCCTTAAATGTGATACAATGAAGAGTTTTCATTTTTACACAAAGAAATATAAAACAAGAAGTAAATAAATGGCAATGACATTTTGAAAATGACATTTCAGAATATTTAAAGGACCACAAGAACAATAAGTACATCTTGTGTGCAATTGTCTTTGAAGTTCTAATCTCAGTTCATGCCACTAAATCATCAAGGAAGATTATTTTTAACTTGTTATATAAAGGCTTTAGAAAAAAATCCAGGAGTGCTCTCTGAGTATGAAATGTCAAACAGAAAGAAGTATTTGTACATTCTGAATGTACTAAGGTGATATATATGTGGATCATGGAGAATTAATTTGTCCCAAATTTTCCAAAAGAGTAAGAAAAGATTTACAGAATGGGAATGACACATTTTCCTAAACATCTTCTTTGAGATGCTTTATAAGTGGAATATTTGTGTGTGGCTAAACCACAATACAGATTTAACCAATTAACAAAATATTGTCACTGGAAACTAGATGTGAACCTGATAAGAGGCCCCTCTGGGAAGAACATGAGCATCCCTATAGTCCCAGAGAAGAGCTTCAACACCAGACAGAGGAAGGACTCTGGAAGCCCTGTGCAACCCCAATCAATGTGCTCCTTTCTGCAAGTCTTTTTGCTCTTTCCCTTCCCTCCCACCTTTCTGTGATTTTCCTCCTGCCACCTCTCTCAATAACACACACAGATCTCTATGTTCTTACCCCTCTTAATCTAATCTATCTCTTTACCTACAATTACAATTTTCATGCTGTCTTCCTTTCACCTAAATGATGACATGTATAATAAGTCGTTTCCCCACATGCTGAACTTTGTCAAATTATTGGGCAACATTTTGACTATGAACATTCTCTTACTTTGGGTCAGTGTGAGATCCTACATTCATCATCTTTCTTCCAAGAGAGCAAATTGCTCTTTCGGTAGTACACTGTCTACCTTTCTTTAATCATGTCTTGAAATTTTTATTTTTATAATGGGGAACATAAATGGTGCCATCTCTGCAGTTGGGGAGAAAATGGAAAGATCCAAGTTTCTCTCACACTTTAATGTGGGTGAGCCATGATCTACTTGTTAAAATTCTTGGATTGCTAATAAAAGTCATAATATACCAAATGGTGGTAATTTGGATGAAACAAGCATATCAATCATTGAGGAATGGGCTCATGGCTCTTTATCTGGGCAGAATCATTAAGTAGAATTTATGATATATAATGTATACTATTAAGCAGCTTCCATTAAACTTCCCTGCCAAACTCATTCTATATAGAGACATTTCTAAAAGCAAGATGTATGCAAGAGCGCCACCTATAGTAAAACTTCCACATTTATTTTACATGTTAAAACCCAGAAAATTACTAGATTTTGAAACAAAACTTTAAAGACAAAAATTATATCCCAAAAATGGAATTTATGGCTTAATTTATAAATAAACCACCTCAAAAAAGAAACGGTAAAAAGCTTACCTCAATAAAAATATAAATATTATAAGACATGACTTTTTCTGATTAAGGAAGAAATTGTTCTGATTTTCCAGATAATTTAAACCACAGGAATAGTCTTTCTTCTAATTTAAATAAATAATAATTCGAACAAAAGCATTACAATTTTTACTATTTTTTAAAAATTCTCTATTTTGCTTTTTAACTGTACTTTTAGCAATCGGCTCTTTTTGAAACCTGAAAACAATAGATATTTAAAGCACAAATAAACTTCTTTCTGATGTTTAATTTTTCAGAAAATACATTCCTCAAGTACTTTACTTCAGCATATATATAAGAAAATGCTAAGGAGAATGCTAAGGAAATGGTGACTAGAAGTACTGCTGGAGAAATGTCCTTTAGGAGTTGATATTCACAGAAATTTAGTCTTAAATACTTGCTACTTTGACCTAAAAGCTCATTATGAGGGAGCTGAGCCAAAAAGTGAGATGAATAAAAAGAAATTTCATTGGTATGACAGAGACAGTTGCCAGAAACAGCTTACAAATCATGAATCTATGCAGAGATGAAAAGTTGAGTCTAAATTATTATTCGACTGGGTCCTTAAATCAATGGGGAGCAAAAAATGATTACAGTGGACCTTTAATTTTCAACTATAAAAAGTCAACATGGTGGCATGTCCAACAGTGTTTTCCTGCAGGTCGTTGAGAGAGAGAGAGAAGTCTTTGCTTTCTCATCTCTAAAAAGAGTATGGTTTTCTGCTGTTGTTTAAAATATAGATATCCGAGCTAACATCAGTCGTTGCTGCAGATTACACAGGAAACTGCTCAGCCCTCTGCCCCAGTGTGCTTCAGCAGGAAGCAAACGAGGGGACCCTGCCCTGCAGCTCCCCCTCATTAGCTCACACTTGGGCCCTTCCGCTTTGTATGGGCCCGTTGTTCATTTGGGTGAGGCTGGATTTTAAGTAGATTCAGGACTCATCAAGCAAGGTGCCAAACAGAGAACACTACAAACTGATGTCCTGTGTTTGCAGAGCTGGAGGAGCTGGGACAGCAGCTGCCTTCCCGCCATGCACAGCGACAGCGCTTCATCCTTGCCCTGGGAGGCCGTTTCCCAGGATGAGAGGATAATTCACTCGCTATAGCCCATTCAATCTTCAGCCTCTCGGCTGACGCTGCCAACAGAAGTGCCAATTAATGCCAATTACAATGGTGACTTTTCTGATATGGGCACCTACTCATATAGGCCATCAAACAGCCATCATATATTAATGACTGTCAGTCATTACCAATATGGGCGAAGTTTGAACTAGTGACCTAGAGGAGAACTGCTCTTTATCCTACTTCCAACTCCCTGAACCGTCCAATTCCCCTCCCCCTTTCTTGGCCAATGTTCTTAATTATAGTTTTGTACCTGAATAATGAATGTGCTACATTTTGACAGTGACAATTGCTGAAACTGTGACAGCAGAAATGCAGCTACTGTCTGCCATTCCGCAGTCCCTGTCACAGCCTTCAGGCCAGCGAGGTCCAGCTCACACCTTCAGGGGGCACTACTATGTCCTTTGTCATTTAATCGAATGCATTTTTTATTTGTCTTTACTACTCCTTAGAAATAAGGAGAGTATTTTTATGCAGATAAATGTGTCATGAACTTCCATGCAGATGCAGCCATTAGCCCTTTCTTATCTGCTCATTATTTTGTATAGCCTTATGAGACAGAAACTCCCCGTACAATTAAATATGCTGCCAATTAATCTGGAAGTGCACCTTTCCGTTTCAAAAAGGAAAAGCAAGTTAAACACAATCAACATCCTAAATGACAGAAAAGTGTCCAGCTCCTTTTGTAAACACATACCTTAACCTTTCTTTTCTTTGATCTCCTTTTAATCCAATCTGGGGTGCAAACCCCTAAATGACCCATTGCTGTCTGCTGTCTCATGTGGGTGTTACCATGTTTTCGGGGATTCTGAGACTCACCTCATTTAATTCTCAGCACTGCAGCCTGCAGCAGTCAGGGCAGCTATTTCATGGTTGCATTACTCCTAGATTTTGGAGGGAAATTTTAGGAGAAAGAAACTTTTACTAAGCCCCTCACTCTACCTTCCAAGGAGCCAGAATGAAGACCCAGCAGTTGCCCAAATACCTCACATATCAGAAGAGCAAAGGAAGTAACCAAATGTAAAACACATCATGTTTTCAACTCCTTACTCTTTCTCTGAAAGTGGCACCAAAAAACAAATTTGTGAAAAAATATTCTAAGATTATACTTGACTACTTTATATCCATCATATGTTTTTGAAAAAAAAAATAGTAATTCCTTTTTAAAATATTTAATTCCAACACATCCATTTGGCAGTAAAGCTTAAGTAATCTGCCCTGTTCACCTAGTAAGGTAGTGGAAAAATTAAGATTAAACCTCAAACCTGAGGGTTTTAAACTCTTTTCTGAGGCCATTTATGTTTGCAATCCCAGCAAGCTCTTTTGGGTGCTACACATACATAATTCCAAGCAACTGACAACTTGAAAAGAAAACATAATTAGCATCATTCTGCAAAGAAGGAACGGTAAGCCCCAGGGAGATCAGGAAACTGCCCAAGAGCAGTGTTTAAGTGGCAGAAGAAGGATTGGAACCCAGGCATGGCTGCCTCCAAAGAACATGATTATTCAGCATATCATAAGACTTTCATTTCTATGGAATTTATTTGAGAAGCAACTCAAGTTTCCTTAGGCCAATTCAAATCGCTGTACAAAATCCTAAGGCAGCCTCTCAATCTTTGAGATATCGAGTTACTCCAGGTTACCCTAAAGTAAACCAGGACAGGCAGCATCCAATACTAACCAGAGTGATATAACTGGGCTATGTCTTCACCCAAATTTCATCTTGAATTGTAGCTACCATATTCGCACATGTTGTGGAAGTGACCCAGTGAGAGATAATTGAATCATTGGTGCAGATTTCCACCATACTGTTCCCATAGTAGTGAATAAGTCTCACAAGACAGTTTTATAAGGGGTTTACCCTGCACTTGGCTCTCATTTTCTCTTGTCTGTCGCCATGTAAGACATGCCTTTCACCTTCCGCCATGATTGTGAAGCCTCCCAGCCAAGTAAAACTGTGAGTCCATTAAAATTCCTTTTCTTTATAAATTACCCAGTGTCAGGTATGTCTTTATCAGCAGCCTTAAAACAGACTAATACATACACACAGGTAGCAGAAAACACTCTAGTTTCCATTTTTACTCAGTGACGCTGACGCCATAAAGAGACTGAGAGGCAAGAAATAGTGTTGTGATTTCCTTTAACACTCCAAGAACATAAATCCCAAAGGGCACCATCTAATAAGACTTTAACTGAAATACAGTGATATTATCACTATTATCAGTGACCATTCACTGTTGCCTACTGAGAGCTTTCCATGCATTATATGCTGTAAATTCTCACAAAGTATATTATTATCCTGTTTAGTGGATGAGTAAACTGAGACTTAGCCAAATTGAGCAAGTTGCCCAAATGTACTAAGCTCAAGCAAGGAGCTGAGCCCAGGATTCTCAAATTCCAAAGCTCTTTTTTACTGCACTGCTTCCCAACAACATTTTTGTTCACACAGCTTTCTGTGTTTATTTTGGGGGAGAAGGAACAGAAGAAAGTCCCAGAAGGTATTAAGGAATCTGTCCTTGGCTCAAGGGAATAACAGGTGAAAAAGTATACAGAAGAATATTTTTGAAAGTATCAACCACAGGAGAAAAATATCAAAAATATCCCAAGATGACTCTTTTATCTTGGCAGCTTATTTTAAATGACAAAGTCATTTCCAACTTTGAGAAAAGATTGGGGGGAAAAAATGAGATCAGTATACACAAAGTAAACAGACTGCAGAGGTCTAGAAAAATAAATAAAAGCCATCTCTGTCAAGCCTCACCCTTCTTAAAATAGTAATTCCACAAGCTTGCCTGCAATATAGAAGAAACTTCCTCAAAGGCAAGTCATTGGTTTTTTAAAACCACGTGTTGAGCAGTCCCTTGTACCATGCAGTATAAACCCAGACACAGCATTTTCTGTAGGTGAAACATATTAAGACTCAAGAATCCCTCCAAGTACTGCATTTAAATATATATTTATTTATTTATAATATTACAAATCATCCTGAGATAATTTTTGTCCTTAACATTAAAATGCTAATCCTTGATGTGGCAGATGTTCAAAGGGCACAGGATCATAGCAATGTGAGACCATTCTGGACCAAACACAAAGAAATTTGCCTGGAAGATAAGCAATTTTAAGGTCACAGTAAGGAAACATCTAAGAGTCTAGGGATTATAAATAGTACAGGAGTGGAAATGCAAAGTCATGAAAGATGAAAGGAAATAATAAAATGTTTGTGATTTCAGGAAATTTGACTTTGAGGAAACGTACCACACCCTAAGGAATTCACTAATAAAAAAAAATCCACTGCTGAAAAGCAGGCATTACTTGTTGGTACAACTGAAACCAAACAGCTTCTGACTTTGTGGGACACAATTTCAAGAAGTTCTGACATCTTCTCTGTAGAAATTACTAAGGATAGCTTTTAAAAGAATAAAAATTTATTTTTATTTTTTTTTCTTTTTTCTTTTTAGTGACGGTCTTGCTCTGTCCCCCAGGTTGGTGTAAAGTGGCTTGATCACAGCTCACTACAACCTCAAACTCCTGGGCTCAAGTGATCCTCCAGTCTTAGCCTTCCAAGCAGCTAGGCCCATTTGGCCTGGCTCATTTTTTAATTTTTTATATTTTATTTTTTTATGGAGACAGAGTCTCACTATAAGAGCAAAATTTTAATGTTTCAGTCTTGAAGACAGACAAGAAAATAATTATATGAAACCAGGGGAAAAAATAAGGATGGGGATTTGTTTTTAAAGAACATCATGAAAAGATGGGAATATTGAGAATGAAAAAGAAGACTAAATAAGGTGTCAAACAAACTAGTTTAAATTTAAGACAAAAATTAAAATGTAAAGATTGAGCTGTGTACATGAGTCTTCTCTGTTCCCACTCATAGGAAAACTAGCAATTCCTCATCTTCTAAGATCTTCCCCTAATTATAAATCTTATCTGAAAGATTTTTTTTCTCATTTGCCTACATGTTTCTTTCTAAATTTGACTGTATTTTCCTTCCTCTGTCTACATTTGGAATGCTACTATTTCAACTTTTAAACAGTTTGTATGCAAGATGTTGTTTTATGTAAAGAAGGGAAAAGACTGAGAAATCTAAACTGAACAGGGAAGAATTATAAATATTTTGCTTCACTATTGCAGCTTTCTCCATATGCCTCAAATGAACATTTCCAATCAAGCTCCACTTCTGCAGAAAGCTTAACAACAAAATACATCTTTATTTGTATGTAACATGTGTAAATGTAATTAGCTTTTTTAAAAGAAACAACTGAAATACGATGTTTATGGAAAGAAACTGAATTCTTTTTTTCTTTTTTCTTTTTTTTTTTTTTTGCAAATGAAATCTGAAACTGCACAGGATATTGACAGACTGATGGCTGGGTCTGTTGCCAGAAGCTGGTTAGGAAGCTGGTATGAAGGTCACTAATTTCATTCTGCTTTGTTTCAATGGGACCTTGAAACAAAGAACACAGCCTTAAATAGACAGTGAGGAGGGATGGATTATTAAACTAGTGCTTTACCATCAGTTTTGTGTGGTTTTTTAAAAATAGAAGACAGTATTTTACCAAAACATATGTTTTAAATTTTATCATAAAAGTCAAATGGCTAAGAACAAGATAAGGAAATCACATTTGTAGCAGTGACTGATTTTTATTTTTGCAATGTTTCCTGCATTTTCCTTTCTATTTCCCAAAATGATTATAATTTATAGCAAATCAGCTAATGCTTTTTGACCTGAATGTTTGGGTTGTGTAGGGGGTACTCTTTGGGAAATTTCTGCACTTTCTCTACTTACTTCAATAGCCTCTCTCAGATACTGTCTTTTGTCAACTTCATTTTTCTCATTAATTAACAATGGAATCACACTCAGGCAATCCATTTCTCTACAACGGTTACTCCTAAGTGATTTTTTAATAAGATTAACTTGTTTAGAGAAGGGAAAGAGTATTACACATGGTACAAATAACAGCAAAAATACTTGTATTGTTTTTGTCTTTTATTAAAGAACTGAGTAAACTCATAAATGGCCTGAGTTGTGTGATGTGCATGAAATTACTACACACAGTAGAATTACAGTTTAAAGAGATGTCATTAAAATCTAAATACATAACCCTAGAACTTATACTTAGTCTTGCTTTAAAAAAATTGCTTTTTTAAACTGAGAATTTATTTTAAAACATACATTATCCTGCTGAAACACATACACACACACACACACACACACACACACACACACACACACACGTGGACTGAGAGGATACATTTAGTAAATAGCACGAAAGGAAATTAACTGAAAACTAAATTATTCAAAAAAAAAATCAGAAGAAGTCCTAAAGTGCTCTAGTGAATAAACACAAATCCAAAAGATAAATCAAGAAAGAGGCATAAATATCAAATAGGACCTCCAAAGCCTCGTTAATCTCAAGCTGCCATAGGTTCCCTGTTACCTGAGTTGCCACCAGGCCTGGGCAGTGACAAGAACCCCCCATAATACCAGGGCCAAACCCAACCTTTCAGAGACAGCACGGCCAACTCACACTCTAAACCTACAATCCACTGAGGGCCTGTCTTCCCCAGAAGAGAAAAGAGAGTGCCTATGTTTCCTCTTGTTCTACAAAACTGTTCTCCATTAAACAACTACTTTCAAATCTGCCAGTAAGAGGACAGCATTACCTGGTCCTGTGGACTGAATGTTTCTCCTCCCAAAATTCATATGTTGAAACCCTAATCCCCATTGTCATGGTATTTTGAGGTGAGGTCTTCAGCAGGTAATTAGGTAACAAAGGTAATTCCTTAGGATGGGAGTGGTGCTCTTCTTCTTCTTCTTTTTTTTTTTTAACAGAGTCTCGCTCTGTGGCCCAGGCTGGAGTACAGTGGCGCTGTCTCAGCTCACTGCAACCTCCACCTTCTGGGTTGAAGTGATTCTCCTGCCTCAGCCTCCCGAGTAGCTGGGATTGCAAGTATGTGCCACCACACCCAACTGATTTTTGTAATTTTAGTAGAGACAGGGTTTCACCATGTTGGCCAGGCTGGTCTCAAACTCCTGACCTCAGGTGATCCACTTACCTTGGCCTCCCAAAGTGCTGGGATTACAGTCGTGAGCCACTGTGCCCGGCCAGGAGTAGTGCTCTTAAAAGAGGATAACTTCTGCATGGTCTCTCTCTCTCTCTCTCTCTCTCTCTTTCTCGCTCTCCCCGCTACTCCCCCAACCCCTGCCTTTGTCTCTCTGCTATGTGAAGCACAGCAAGAAGATAGCTGTCTGCAAGCCAGAATTGGAGTCCTCACCAAAATCCAACCATGCTGGCATTCTGATCTCGGTTCCAGCCTCTAGAACTGTGAGAAATAAATGTTAGTTGCCTATGGCACTCTGTTGATAGTACTCTTTTTACAGCACATTAAACTAAGATGTTTGGTTTGACACACTAGTGATGGGTTAATTTTTCACTTATCTACAGTATCCCCCACTACCAGCACTTTTTCAAATACTAGCTGAAAACTCCCTCCTTGCAGCTGCCAGACCTGTGGGACTTCTGGTGTTCATGGGACTGAAGGCTGAGAATCAAGGTTTCCCTTGTCCCTCACTAGGCTCAAGGCTGGGCTTGCTCCACATTGTCCCAAGACTGCAATTGCAATTGCTGTACCTTGCAGCAATTCCTCTGACATAACTCTGCCTTCTTGCTGTGTAGCTTGCAGAACTGAACAGTTCCTGGCATTTCTCTTGCCACATAAGAGGGCTGGGTCCATCTCTGTAGTATTTGCTTTTTATGCTGATCCCTGTAAAATCTTACACACTTGCAGCTCCTTCTTTGTCCTCTCTTCTAATGACTTACTTCACAATGCTAGGATTTTTACTAGCCCAGACTGGGGGCCTGAGGGGGGGCTGTTTCACTGCCTTGGAGGCAGCAGCAGTGAGAACAGCACAGCAAGGCCTGTGTGTGCAAGTTCGACCATCTTACTTCTTCTGGCTATTAAACTCTTAAGGTATGATATTTACCAACCTTAAGGACAAACACCTGTAATGACAGCACTTTGGGAGTCTGAGGCATGCAGATTGCTTGAGTACAGGAGCTTGAGACCAGCCTGGGCAACGTAGCAAAACCCCATCTCTACAAAAAAATTACCCAGGCATGGTGGGTGGTGCACACCTGTAGTCCCAGTTACTAGCAAGGCTGAGGTAGGAAAATCACCTGAGCACGGGCCGTCAAGGCCACAGTCAGCCATGATCACATCACTGTCCTTCAGACAGGGTGACAGAGTAAGAGCCTGTCTCAAAAAATAATAAATAAATAAATAAGGCTGTCTTTCCCCATGGTATCTGTGGAGTAGCAGGTCCCTTAGGCTTTCTCCTGCAGGCCCCTAAGCTCTTCTTGCTCTTGAAATACATTTTTATATGAGCACCCATTACCAACTTCCAGAGCACCCCATTACCAACTTCCCTGCTTATCTAATCTAAAATCACAGGAACATTCTGTAGGCCTCATAGCTCTGGGGTACCCAAAATAATTTCTCTTCTTATTTTCTTCTGGTAACCACTTAGCTATCAGATAGCATGTTTTTACATAAGAATTTTAATCAATTAATTGTCTAAAATGTCCTTGCTGACAAAAAAAAAAAAAAAAGTTCCTACCATAGGGGAAAATAATCATTAAAAATTTTAAAGGACCCAAGTGCTTTTATAACACAGTTATATAACAGTTTATAACCTCTTTGGAAATTTACACATACACATGCACAGAACCATAACAATGCCAGTGACTAGAATCTATAATCAGCATTGATAATCTCTTAAACTATTTATCTGTTGTATATTAAATTCATGAAAGAATATTACAGTGGCACTGCCTCTCATGATTTTAACATATGAGGCATTCGCTTACATATCTTACTTTTCAGAATTTCTGATTAAATGTTTTAATTTAAATGGAAAATAATATTTAATGTAATATCCAACCTAAAGTGTCCCTGAAGTTTCAATCGCAAACAATCATAATAAAGAATGTTCTTGTTTAATCTACAAAATAAGTACATTTGATTTTAATTACTTGGATAATGACCAAGCAAGTACATCAGGCACATCCCTTCCAAGAGATAATGAAAGACACAGAGAAGCAAACAATATTCCTGCGAACAGACCATCACATTCTGACTCTGAGGATGACTCCACTAATGAAAATCTGTCTTTGCAAATGACTCATCTTCTGAAGACTGTTCTGAAGATGTGGGAAATCAGAATGATGCATGTGAAAATGAAATTAATCAATATGGAGATAGGGAACAGCAGTCTATCACAGAAGGGCTGTTTGATAATAATGAAATTGAGGAAACAGTCAGTGGTAGAGAAACAAATGAAAGCACAGAAAATGTCAATGATAATAATGAATAAGTAACTAATTCTTGAAATTTGAGAGGAAGAGTTAACAAACAAAGGCACATCATCATACAGACAAATGACAAAGACGTAAAACTACATTTGCTTTTAACTTTATTGCAAGTTTCTAAGGATATTAAAACACTTATATGGTAGTAAATTTAACAGGAAGAAAGGTCTAAAATTTTCAGAACTTTATATCAACTGGGAAGCTACAAGAGTGTCCAGTTTGGCTGAAGCAACAGAGCATAAGAGGCAGCAGTAGGAGATAAGACTAGAAAGTTCTAGCGGATTTCCAGGAGGTATTTATCATGTCAGTATGAATCCTCTTCTTAATTGACCTTGCTTATTTTTAGATCACATTTGTTCCAAACCCCAGTCCTACCCTGGTCCACTTTAGCTTGTCATAACAGTATGAGAGTTCTCAGTCACTCAGTCTTCAGCTTCAGTTCCAAATGCAGTCTTTAAAAATGTGGATTTTCAAAATCTACATTGCATGTTGTTTATCAATTTTATTGCCCTTATAAGTTCTATTATTTGTAATACCAATGGCAAATTCACACATCCATGTAATGATACCTGGAGGAGCTACAGTTTCCCTGCACATCTGAAAGGCAGATGCCTTTGGATCACCTTTGAGTGCTATCTAGAAGATTCTTAGATAACGTGTAAATAATACATTCTCTATGCTGTAAATATTCCCCTTTCTCACTACAAAATTCTCCACTTCAAAAAATCATTTGAAACCAAGACCGTTTAGCCTAGTAAGCTATGATTTAACTCCGTCATGCCCTCTAAATCTTAGGTACACTGGCCAACAGTTCCTATTTGCTCATACTCTCACAATGGTATATAGCATAGACCTTAGTATTTTGTTTGTTTTGTTTTTGTTTTTGTTTTCTACAAACCCAACGCATTACACTTGGATGTCATTTCTTCTTGTTCTGTGACTTACTTCCTCAGGCTAGACCTCACTCAACCTAAATCCCAGGATTTAATAAGTAACAAGTATAAAAAATTTAAGGGAAATTATACTGGATCACAATCAACATAGGAACTGGAATGAAGAGGAGAGAAAAGTAGCAGATAACTACATTATTGTGTACAAATATGACTTTAATTCAATTATTTTGGAGGAGACATTTAAATTAAGAACTGAAGCACTGCAATTGGATTTGGCATTTAAATCATTTGTTAGATTTCCTAGGTCACTTCTGTGAAGTCCTAAAAGCATAAACCAGGCAGCAATGTGTCAAAGTATGAATGAAAAGTGAAGGAGTAGTAATAGGAAGTATGGCCAACTCTTTCAAGACATTTCAAAACACAGTAAAAGAGAGAGCTAAAACTGTGATTAGAAGATCAAGTGAGGACTTTTTGCAGAATGGGAAATAATTGAGAGCATATATAAGCTGATGAGAAGAAGCAAACAGAGAAATATCAAAGATACAAGGGAATGGTGAGCCAGATGATGGAACACTTCCTCTGTGCCAGTCCCTGGAAAGGGTACTGGCTATTTAAGATGAATGAGACCTTACCTGCCTTTAAGAAACTCAGGGCTAAGAGTCAAGAAAGATGACATCTGTACAAAGTGTTACAAGGTCATGGAGGGCATTAGGACTGCCAAGAAAGGTTCAAAAAGCTTCACAAAGGACGTTAGATCAGTATAGGAAAAAGTAAATAAAAATTGCAGGCAAAGAAAATAGTAAGTGAAGGGTACAGTGGTGTGAATGGATATAATATTTGGGGAATGTATTTAATAGAAAATAATCTATGTGGGTAAATGCTGAAAAAAATTGACTGAAAAGATACATTGGGGCCAGATAGTAAAACATTTTTGTATGTTGTTTTAAAGAGTTTGAAATCGATCTTACATTCATTTATTCTTGAAACATTTTGAAAAGGGGTACTTTCATGTTTCATTTTATTTGGCTTTGTGTAGTTTTAATGCTTACTGTGATCATGCAGTATTTATGTAATAAAATAGTTAAAAGAAAAATAAAATTAAAAGCATCTATCAAATGTCTACCCTTTTCCAGGCATTGGGCAAAAAATATAAACAAAATGAAATCTTTACCTTCCAAAAAGAAACAACATGAAAGACATATAGTCAGACAGGACCAAGTGACTTGCTTTGGCCATGAAATGTAGGTGGACACGACATGTAACATGTGCCCATGTGGAAACATTTAACTGCTGCTGTTTCATTGTCCAGTCTACTCTTTCCTTGCTCAACATGAGAGAGGACTGGGTGTGCTGACTCACGCCTATAATCCCAGCATTTTTGGAGGCCGAGGTGGGTGGCTCACCTGAGGTCAGGTGTTCAAGACCAGCCGGGCCAACACAGTGAAACCACACCTCTACTAAAAATACAAAAAATTAGGAGGCGTGGTGGCATGCACCTGTAATCACAGCTACTCGGGAGGCTGAGATAGGAGAATAGCTTGAACCTAGGAGGAGGAGGTTGTAGTGAACCAAGGTCATGCCACTGTACTCTAGCCTGCTCCAGCCTGAGAGATAGAGCAAGACTCTGTCTCAAAAAAAAAAAAAAAAAAAAAAAAAAAAAAAAAAAATATAAAAAAAAATAAAAAAAAATAAATATATATATAAAAAAAAAAAAGCTTAAAATTTTAGAAAAGCACGTGTTGGAGGGCAAACTTTTTAAAAGTGACAAAGAAACAATA